>CAEGAF010033584.1:0-107798 GCA_903067075.1 Micropoecilia bifurca | reverse complement strand
ACACACACACACACACACACACACACACACACACACACACACACACACACACACACACACACACACACACACACATTAAAGAATAAGGGAATTATGGTTGCACAATGCCATTTCCGAGGTGCCATAACAGCAGAAATGGGAGCAATAACAAATAAAATATGTTTGTAAGTTGTTTTTATAGACAAATAACACATTCCAAAGAGATAGTATTATGTATTTTCCAGGCACAGAGTGCCATTTAATGGCACAATCTAGCAACTATTACATTTAATTTAGAGAGTAAATCAACATATTGTTTTTGTCAGTTTCACTTTATTTATTTTAAATTGACTGTTATACTCTTAATTCCACTGACTGAAAATAAAAATAAAGTTCTGTTTTTACATGCTTGACCAAACTTTTGAAGTAATTGCTTTATTTAAGTCGATTCAGCACCATTTTCTGTATCTGATCAGTATTGGTCGATACTAAACCTCAGACATCTGTATTGTATCAGAAGTGAAAAAAAATGGAACAGGTCATCCTTACTTCTAAATAAAATAAAAATGTTATAATCAAATATGACTTAAAAGAGACTTGACTTTGCATTTTATCACCTTGTTAAATGCAAACATGGATCTCTGTTGCTTTAAGAAACCCCTGCTCTTTCAGAGACTCTGCCTTCAGCACGTCATCACAACAATATTTCTCCATTAAATCTTTAATACTGTTCTAGGGGCGTTTTGCCGAGAAGTAACTTATATGATGAGCTCGGCATATGCACAGCTCCACCAGGTGTTTGCCGATTGCTGATGCCACTAGTCTGGAGGAGTTGAGTGGGGAGGTTTGGTCTGTGAGGCAGAAGTTTAGCTTGGAGACTGAAGCTCCGAGGAGGAGCTGTGTGGAAAAGGAAGAATGGCTGCCATGTCCACAGGTATTTAAAGGATTTCTCAAACATACATAATACCACAACTTTACATATGACTTGTATGTCAACAGATCTTCATCACATATGAAGATCTGTTGACATACAAGTCATATGTGATGAAGATCTGTTGAATTCTGTACTCATAATTTATGAAAACTACATTCCCGACTAACCATGTAGAAAATGTTTCACTTTGTCTAAAAAGACAGAATAAAACATAATCTACCTTCTCGATACACCTTTTCTCAATTAATTTAGATATTTAGACAGCAGGGACAACTTGCTGGACTCCACCTTGAGTACAAAAACAGAAATAAAGGAGATTTAAAGGACTTTGAATAGCTAAGGCCTAACAGTCTGCTCTGAGTGTTTCAAAGACTGCTGATCTGCTAGGATTTTCAGGAACATCCATCAGTGGGGTTTACAGAGAACAATCGGAAATAGAGAAAATATCCAGTGAGTAGCAGTTGTGTGAACAAAAATATCCTATTGATGTCAGAGGAGAATTAGCAGACTGGTTTGATGAGACAGAGAGGCAGCTGACCAAAACTGGACAATAACAGATTGGAAATGCATCAATTTCGTTGAGTCTGGGTTTCAGTTGCGACATTCAGCAGGAAGGTCAGAATCTGGCATAAACAACATGAGAACAAGAATCTAACATGCTCTAAATCAACAATTCAAGCTGCTGGATGTGCAAAAATGTGGAGAACATTTCATTGGCCCACTCAGGGCTTTATTACTAATTTATAGTCAATTAAACATGACAGTGTACCTAAAGATTGGTGTTGAACATTTCTACTCTTTCATCTTCTAATTTTTGGGATTAAACTCTTGACCAGAGGGGCCCAAAGTGCAGCTCTGAAATGATACAAATTGGTCCCATCAGTGAAGGCAGTTGGTACAGACAGAGATTTTTTTTATTTTTAATTAGGACAAAACTATGGCTCACATCTTAAAATCCTCTTGCAAAAATGTTAGCTATAGCACAAAGTATTCATCTTTTCATAATCTAGCTTTCTGCTTTACTTTTTCATAGTAAATAATACCACATCTTTCCACTGACTAGTACTAGTAGTAATGCAGATTTTGGCACACCAAAATCTGCATTTAATTAAATTAATAAAACTTGGCTAAATACAGTAAGTGTTTTCAAATAAATCAACTAAGTTATGTTTTTATTGCTGAAAATCGACAATCTTTTTGAGTTTCCTTCTATCAAGTCCAAATTAAATTAGTAAAGTGGTTCACTTTCTTGTTCACTTTTTTCAATAAGGAAAACATGCCAAATGTTCTAGAAGTTTTGGACTACAACCATTTAAACCACATTTCTTTCCTACAATAATAAAAACAATTATAATAAAATAAAATCGTACCATTTTATTTTAGTTGTACCTCAAGAATAAAGCAGATATCTTTTATGACAATAAAGTCCAGATTCCGGACAAAAACAACTGAAAGCTTGAAAAAGATAAAGAAATTCATTTTAGTCAAAAGACAAAAAACAGCACTGGACTGAGGAGGAAGGTTGCAGTTTCAGCTTTCAAGCATCTACAACCCTATTTTGAAACTCATTCCAAAGAAATTGCATAAGCAATACCATCATGATTCAAGTGACCAAGCACACAACCCACTCCAAACAAAACGAGCCAGGTGATGAATGAGCAGGCTGTTGATTAAGGGCAATGCTTCAAGGAAGATGGGCCTCCATGTGCTTACAAAACAGCAAGTTGCTCAACTTCAACCCTACAGAATTACAAAAGAATCACAGACGAGTGTTGAAACGTTTTCAAGAAACCCAAACAAAAGTCTGGATGCATTCAATTTAAACCTGTTATAAGAAAAGATTCCAAGTTTTAGTTATTGTTCAGAAAATAAAGAAAAAAATAAATCTCAATAAAGCTTTTTGTGATTTCAGTTTTTAAAATAGGGTTTATTTATTTATTTATTTATCGTTTTTGCCCTTTGAGAAGTCTAGGTCCATGTTACAAAAAGTACTTTGAACATCCCTGCTCTAGACCTGAGGGGCCATTTGCTGTGTTTCCATTGACCAGACAATTGCGCAATTTGACAAACCAAAAATATATTTGCTGAAACTACATGGCCATTTCAAACTCTTTCTTTTTGCTGATAAAAAAAAGTTTTGGCACTAGGATGAGATGTGTTGAAACAGACAGACGTCTAAATGTTGTATAACTCTGGCCCTTGAGGACTCAAATTACATTTGGAATTTCTGTTCTAAAACTTGCAGGAGGATAAAACACCATCTAACAAAGTTAAAATGAACTCAAACCACTCCTCCAGTGGTATCCACATAAACAAGCCAAGATCTCATTACAGCAGAGTGCCTTTGGGACATGGAGCAGCTAGAAAATCGGCAGAAACTCTGTGATGTTGTCACGTTAATAGAGAAACAAAATCCCTGACAAATATGTCCAACACTCAACTTAATCCATCCATCCTTTTTCTTTACACCCTTGTCCCTTAGTGGGGTCAGGAGGGTTGCTGGTGCCTATCTCCAGGTAACGTTCCGGGCGAGAGGCAGGGGACACGCTGGGCAGGTCGCCAGTCTGTCGCAGGGCAACACAGACACACAACCCTGCACACACACACTCACTCCAAGGGACAATTTGGAGAGGTCAATTAACCTGACAGTCATGTTTTTGGACTGTGGGAGGAAACCGGAGTACCTGGAGAAAACCCACCATGCACAGGGAGAACATGCAAACTCCATGCAGAAAGACCCGGGCCGGGAATCAAACCCAGAAACTCCTTGCTGCAAGGCAACAGCTCTACCAACTGCGCCACTGTGCAGGAGTTTTATAGGTAAAAGAAAGCCCAACTATGCTTTATTTGTTATTGTAAAACAATTTAAAAAATTGGCAACCTGACTGGATTTGCAAAAAGTAACTAATTGTGAAACTTTAATCAAATTTGGAGACTGAAAACACAAGGATCTCAATTTGATTATCTGTTAAGATAAACATAATAAAAAAAACACTGATCAGGATGATTAAACTGACTGAAAAGTTACTATTATCTTCTTACTATAATCTACATTCAAAACATAAAAAATTGATGACCCAAATTAGTGCAGCTGTCTCATTTCTTAATTAGCTTGATGTTGTAGTGTAACACTTGTAAATACATTTCTCGACATTTGTGCGTTTGTTCCTATAAAAAAATTAACAAATTGACTACGCTAAAAAATTACAGACTCATGAGACGGTTAGTGCAGCCAAGGTCAGTAAACCGGTTATTAGCAGGAAATGAAGGTTTTTCCCCCCTTCTCACTACTCTTTGGCATGCACAATGTTAGTGTTGCAGTTTATGTTGAGATTTTGGCTGAGATGTGATTTTTCCTTCTTTCCTTTTTTTTTTTAGGTAAGATTCTTTAGAAGCTCTTATGCAATTTTGGCACCGTACTTTGAGGCGTTATCATGCTGGCATGCAGCTCTTCTGCCAAGCTTCTGCAGACTGGGAGTCATCTTGTCAGACAGAATTTTGGCATTTTCTCATGCAAACATGTGAACTGTGGTCGGCTTGGCTAGAATTACTGTAGGCTTAACTCCTTCAGAGCCCCCTAATAATAATATACTAAGACCGGTCACATCTGACCAGAAAATGTGTTGCGAAACTCAATTTGTCTGCTTTGGAATCATGTCTACAGAGGTTGATGGTATATCCCTGACACTGAGGTAGGTGTCAAGTAAACTTGGATTTCCACTCATAAACCTTGTGCCAATCCTGGAACACTTGTGTGTTTGCTAGTGTCTAGTTTATTAGAACATAAGGCTCGTTTCTTACAGCCCGATTTATTTTGGAGTTTTGAATGGACTGTTCCAGCATTCCATCATCTCCTGGTATCTTTTGGTGTTTCCAATCGCTGTGATCGCATTTACCATTTCATCTTTTACTTCCCGCATGCAGGCAACACACTGAAAGTAGTAGCAAGGATTTGTTGCTTAAAATGTATTTTACATCTACACGCTGTTGTTTAAAAACCACATTTGTCCTCAACTCTACATTAATATTATTACCTTTTCTATCTATTTTTTTAGATAGAGCATTTTCTTTTTATAAACTATTTGCCTGTTTATATATATTGAGCTATAAAAAAAGCTGAGACAGCATTCACCTTTTACTTGCTAAAAAGTCGACACAGGATAAAAAATAAAACACTTTAGTTCTTTACTCCACTCTAGTTTCTATTTTTATAAGCTTCAAAGCCTGTTGTGCTTATGAGTAATATTATACTTGCTTGTTTCTCTTCGGCATCTTGACACACATCTGAAGAGCCGTTGCTAGTCCCACACAAGGCCGACATCTCCTGTGAGAAAATGAGAAAACCATTAAATGCATTAGATGACAATTCAGTACCTCATTAGAAGACGTCTGTGCAATTTTTATGTCAAATAAAACAGGATTAGCGCTCTTAAGTTACAAGGAAAATTGTTCTATTAAACTTAGCTTCCTGATGTCAACTAATTACCCAGTGGAAACATTTCTGTGGAAATAACAAGGAAGAGCTGGGAGGTGGAGATCTGAATTCCTTATAACTTCCAATTGTCTTCCATCGTTTTCCATCGTTAAGACAGAAACTGTAGTTAACATTAAACTGAAACCACTGGAAAATGCACACTGTTATTTTGAATTAGTCTCCACAGTGAAAACATTTACTCTTTTTAATCCTTCTAAAGATAACATCTCGTATATCATTACTATGGAAGCCCGTTTCTGCCACGTCTGGTATAAAAAAATATATATATCATCTCGACATAATGAGATGGTATCTTGAAATCTCCTCTCAATCCGCGTTTCCCCATCAAACATGGTTCCTGCTGTCTCTCCACACTGCCCAGTGCTGTGGGTGGCAACAGGTGGTTTGATTCTTACACACACTTCCGACTTTGTTTGAGAAACTATTTATCCTTTATTTTCGTTAAAATATCGACAACATAGTTACTAAAAATCTCTTACAACTTAGTTGAAAATGGAAGTTAACTAAATCTGACATTTCAAGTTCAAAAAGTGGTCCAAAAAATAATTTTACAAAAACCTCCCGTCATCACACCAGACAGACATTTGCCCAAAACAGTAAACCTCCATTAAGGACCCGGTGGGTTCTTAATTTCTCAAGTTAATGGAAGGGTCTAACATTTACCAAAGTAATCTAAACAATTCCAAACATATAAATTAATTACAGATTTTGGTTCTAAACTAACTTAAATATATTCTAACTGTCCAAAGAGGAAATGTGTGTGTGTGTTGTTCGCATGCACGATATTGTCTTGAATTTTTTATTTTATTTTTTTCTTTTTTCCAGGGTGGCGGAAACAGACTTCCACACATTACAAATGCCTCAACCAATAATGTGAAAGGAAAAAAAAAGTTTAACATAAAGCGTCTAATAATTTCATATGTACAACAATTTAAAACCTAAATGAAAACAAAAAAATAATTAATGTTAGTTCAACCACTACAATCTATCATGTGTGGGTCAGGAGCAGTAAAAGTTCATTCAATTGTTCAAATATATTATTTAGAGACAAGGCATTAATATATAACGAACATACTAATTACAGTGATAATGCTTTTCATGTTAATGATTTTTTTAGATGTAATAGCTGCAAAGGAATTAGCAGTTGATCCATATCATGTACATGGCAGGCAGTTTAAGGGGGTACTAGCTGTATTCCCATTTATTGTGATTTTGTAGGAAATGATTCACAGGTAATTATAAATATAACTTCTCTGCTCTGACTTGTATGAAGTTATTTACTTTTTGTTGCAAATCTGGACTGAAATTATATATTTCTAAAAAAAAACTAAAGGATCCAAAACAGTGACCATGTATGCTTTGTTGTTGTCTCCGTCATAGTGACTTGAATAAAATGCAATCCAACATTCTTCTTGCAGAAATGTGTGACTAATGGGAGTTTCGGTCGAACTTGGGTCTCTGTCAAACACAGGTGGAGCCCTTCAGCTCTAATAAAAAGCCAGTTTTCACTTGCTGAGAATCTTATTACTTCTATAGTTTTACAACTGAATTGTTTCCAACGAAAGATTTCTGACTCTACATGTCAGAAGGATATGCTAGTTTAAGGAACGGACACATACCTGAGGAGAACATGGAGCTTAATATAAATGACTAGCATAACTAAATTTGGTCCATAAAACAAATTAACTTGCCAGCAAATAAAAAGTAATTGCGTCTGATTAATCCTACCTGCTCAGGAACAGGGTGGCATGATATCAGGAAAACAAAAGCAAATATTGCTGAATAGTACAATTATCCCACATTTCTCATTCCTCTCCATTCCAGCGACACACACAATGCCACAGAAATACCAAAAAATTCTGATCTTGGTAACTAATATTCATATCCAGTGTGGGGATATGAGACTATGCAAATGGCCAAATATACTAATAAAAAACACTGATTTATTTAATACAAGGCGCCTGAAATATTAGTCTGCCAATATTGCATCCAAGCTGCCCTTTGTTACAGTAATATTGCGGGCATTGGTGTTGTGATAATGACTGCTAATTCACTTTACTGTGCAAATCCACTATAGGATAAACACCACATGGTATTTATGACAAACACAAAATGACTTAAGAGGACTTTGATTATTGCTGTAAAAAACTGTAGACACTATCATGTTTGATGGATATTACTGTCCTTGATGTCCAAACAAACATAATATGGAAATTAGTGTCCAAAATAGATATACTCATTAAAAGTGTTGGGAAAATTGTAATGATGGAAAAATAAAAAGAGAAAGAAGGAAAATGTGAGTCAGAGGAATTCAACAGGGCTCTGGGTTAGCGCTCTGTGAATCTGATTAATAGACTATGCAGATATATTTGGATTTCCTAATCTAGGAATTCAATTTAAGATGAAATGCTAAATGGCAAAATGGTAACTGTATCATCTAGTGTTGGCTGAAATAGATGTTCCATTTTATACGCATAATATAAAAGCAATAATGTATATTATTATAAACTTATGTTTACTCCAATTTGTTACTATAAAGGGAATCCTGCAATGACTGTCTGTGGATAAATGGACAGGTTTTTCTTGGTCTTCAGCCCTCATATACTTAAAAAGTTTGCTTAAAAAGTCAATCAGATAGCTGCAGCTGCTGTCCTCACTAAAACTGAGAAAATAGAGAATATCACCCCAGTTCTAGTTCTTGAATTGGCTCTCTGTACCTAATCCCTGAAGGGCTTAGCACTACTGTTAAAGCACTTTGAATTTGCTTGTTGTAACTATAATGTCCTATACAAATAAGCTTCCCTTTCCTCAAATCCATTAAATTATGGTCACTTAGCTTTTAGCACACGGAAGCAGACAATCAAACTACAATGGTTGCATTTTTGCGAAATATATCAGCAGCTAAATTAGAGCAGCTGCAAATGGTACATGACCATAATACTTTAGGTGGCTAGGCTAAGGAGCGAAAACAAAGCATACTTTTTCAGTTTTTATTAGATATGGTATTGCTCCTTCCCTCGAATTATGCTTTTAACTAATTTATGTACAATAGCCCTGTAATATACCAGCCGGCCCCCGTTTTAAAACAGACTTTTTTGTCTTTCCACTAAGTTTGATGATATATAGCGGCTAACAGCCGAGGCTAACATGCTAACATGGTATTAGACATTCGGTTTACGAAACGTCAGTATGACGCAGTTCACCACAGCTGCTTAGATTGTGATCCAAAATACTTTTAAAATGCATAAACGGGACAATTACTTACCGCAATTTGGTTTTTAATGTATGATTACATTGACGAAGTTACGAACTGATCACAGTGACGTCATTCACGTGCGACATCCAGACATGTCGATGACGCGCGTGGTCCTCGTGCGCTTACAGGGGACGAGGCGGGATGGTCAGTCAGCACAACTGAGACAATCTAGCGCTGTCTTTCAACACGCTCTCCCTTTTTTGTGGTGTTTATTAAGAGAATAAAATCATTAACTTCTGGCTCGTTATATTCTCTTGTGCTCCCGGATTCAATGACTCCATGCGTGGAAACAAAAGCCACACAGAGATGACAGCATCACAATAATCAGCATTTATTCAAGACAGATGCAAACTATCACCAGAAAAGCACATCACAAAACATCAGAAACCTCAGAGCACAAACAACACATGAATTTACCTGAGAAGAGGAAAAAGACAAAAGATGGAAACGACAAACAGAAAGCAAGAACATCCTTGGAGAAGTTGCAAAGACCAAAATCTAATTTGTTACTCTGTGTGGACAGTTTTATCTTCTTTTTTTAAATTTATTCAAATAAGACATATCTTTGCTCATCCAACCAGAACCTGTCTGACCCTTTTTAAAGTTACAAACTCTCTGCAATTTGTCCACAAGATCAAACACCAGTTTCTCCATCCTGCTGTTTCATGGCTTTCACAGATCAGTGTGAAAAGCTGGAACTTCCTACTGATTGTCTCCCAAACAGACAAAGGGCAAAGGACAGAGATCTTGGCAAACAATCTGCCTTAACTACAGGTAAAATAAAGGTTAATAAGCCAGAATAAGTTATAAATTTTAAAACTATAATTAGGCTATTTCAATCAAGTCATGTTAAATTTTAAAGCTAGCTTATTTTAAATATTTTTTCTTAACATGTTCCATCCCGTAGACCTGAATCTGTAACAAGGGGTGAGTTTTAGAAAACCAAAACCTGCTCCTGGAGACAACAACGAGCCTATTGATTGTGAAATGATCACTCCAGCCTGGTGTTGTGGTGCCGCATGTGTTCAGGAACAGGACTATTTTACAAGACTTTCACATTGTGTTTCTGTAGGACTTGAACGTGTATTTGACCTGAAATGTTTACCTTTGGCTCAATTTTATTTAGAAATACCAAATAAAAGGGGGATGGATATGCACTTCAAAACATGCATTTTTTAAATTGTAGTTGTAAAACTAAACACTTCATAAACATGCACTACTTTGTGTTGGTTCATCACATAAAGTAAAAACAAATTAAAGAGTAAAAATACTGTGATGCTTGTGATTGTAACATGACAAATATGAAAAGCTGAAGGGGTAAAAAAAATACTTTTTGCAAGATTATGTATCAGAATATTATTAATATACCTTCATTTACATCTAATACAGTAAAGAAAAATGTTGGCCCCTTACCTGCTTTATGTTTATGCATAGAAAACACAGTCAGGACAGACAAAAGGTTGTAATTAAATGAACATAATAACCTATCTATATGTATTATTTATCTTTTTTCCTATTTGCCATGAAAATCTGATGGTAAACAGCAGATTGTCAGGGGTGGTTTGGTACCTTTTTTTTGCCACACCACAAAAAGGTGGTTTGGCATAGAACAATATGATCTAATGAAGCTCTCCACCATGTTTTTTATGGATTGAAAAGACCATGATTTTTTTTACACAGTTTTCTTGGCACATGTGTTATAGTTACAATTATATGCTTTCAATCTGTGTCATTCAAGTGTTTTATTGGCACTTCAAAGATAAATGTCAAGGCACATTTAAAAGCAGTTTAAATACAGCATGTAACTTTAGTTAAGACTAAAAGCTCACTAATCTATTGAATACAGAAGTCATTGTGACAAAGACAGATATATACAGGTAATTCAATGCCTGAGAACAGGCAAGCTTTTGTCAGTTTCAGATTGTTTTTTTTCTGTTTGGTGTTACTGAGTCATGCTGAGTATGATAGAAATACTGTTTACCATCGCTGCAGCGGTCAAAAGTGAACAGTTTTGGTTTTCGCCCTGGACACAACTCATTTAACCTGATGGCTTAAATATTTACATCTGTCTTTTGAAAAATATCTTGGAATTCTTATAAATCATTAAAAATCAGACGTTTGAACATTTGATGTTTTCTGAGACAAACTAAACCTGAAGGTTTTTGGAAAAAATAATTGTCACACTTCAGTCAGCATCTCATGAAAAGAAAGAAAAATGATCAAATAAACTCTTCTCAAAGACATAATGTAAATATATATGTTAAGACTTTGATGTCTTAAACAAGTCTTCCATTTTTTTCAGTTACTGATTGAAAAAAGTGTTTGCTTTTAATGAGAGTTAGGAAATATATCTAAGAAGTGTTCAGAGAGATTTACTTTTGATAATTAAAGTAGACACCACAAAGGAACTGAACAAGCAGCTAAGGAGGAGCTTAAGGCAGCTAAGAAAAGGCTTTATTGTACACAAAGCAGACTATTGGTTTCAGAACAACAGGATCATTGACTTCCTGGTTTGTTTAGGTTTTCCAAGACTTTGTTCTTTTTACAACGTCATAACATAGGTGGTTTATTTTGTTGTTGTTTTTTTTTTTCAGTTTATACCGGATATACACCAATTAAAAGGATGCATACACTTTTTTTTTCTCTATGTCAGTTACAATTTCCAAAATATTTGCAAAACGCCACAATAATGAAAGAAGGAATGTCATGTATTTATTTATCAATGGCTTTAAAAGCAGAAGTCTGATTACTGTCTCTTTACACAATGAGAGAAAGCCCAGATGATGATGACATGGCTTTGGGAATTTCTGATAGATCATCTGAGAAATGTGAGATAAATGGAGGCACACCTGTGAATGTATTAAGGGCCACACCTGGAACACACTGCTTTCAGAATATGTCTCATTTTTCGAGACGTTTTGCAATAATGATCATCATTACGTTTGGAGGAAAAACAGGGATGCTTGTATTATGATAATGTGGGGCTGTTATTTTCATAAAATAGATGGAATAATGGGGATAGAAACACTGGTGTGAGAAGCTTGTGGAAGTAAATTCAAAAGGTTTGAAACAAGTCACAGAGTTTAAAAGACAGTTAGCCGTGATTCTAAACAAATCTGTGTCAACTTCTGAATTTGTAGGAAGCTACAAAGAAATCACTACAAAATGTTATTGCTGATTATTTCTGACATAAAGCAAGTAGAAATAAATTTGGTAATTGTAACTGACCTAAAACATGAAATGTTTAGGTCGATTTACCTTCAGTCAGTGAGAAAAAAATGTGCATGTTTCTTTTTATTCAATGTATGTAAATATCTGGTTTCAACTGTATTTTCTGAAATCACTATTGAAGTCACACAGACATCTTCCAAGTAAATAAAGGCATTTTTGTTGTGCGTAAAACATATCTTCAGCAACCAAAAGCAAACTTCTTTTTATTTGACATTTAAACAGGTTTGTTTCATTCACACTTGCCTTGACATGTTAACTGTTGGACCTCTTTCTTAACTGGGTATAGTGTTGCTCTGATCAGACACTCCTCTTACTGTTTACTTTGTTTCCTGATGGCAAGACTCCAACTGTGGCTCCCTGTAGAAATAATAGCTCCAAAAAAGCATTGTCACAATCAGTGAGAACCATCTCAGCAATATATGTATATATTTTTTCTAATAGAAGTCAAATAAGGTCAGGCTCAAATAAGGTTGGCAAAATAAGAGTCAAGATTTTACCAAGTTGCATCAGTGACATGGATGTTGATCTTTTTGTGTTTTGGTAGCAAAAGATGATTAGATAGGTTTCATTCAGTTCACAATGAAAGATGTTTCTACATTTTGTGTGGAGTAAAATGGAATGAATAACAGTGTGAAAGAGAAAAAAAATGATATTGCAAATGTCATGTAAATACTTTGAAGAGACCAAAGACAAAGCACTGAATAACTAGACCACAAGAAAAGAAAATGCATATCTCATCATAGCTGTCATCATGGATACAATGGAAAGATACTTCAAACTTAAGCAGGAACAAGGAAATTGTAGATGCACAATTTTGCACCTACATGGAACATGTTCTACATGGAAAATCAGGTGGTTCAAGGGAAATCGTGCAGAACACGTTGTATAGACACCCAGGCATCTGGAGAATATGAGGAAGGGATTCCACAGTTGACCAAAACTACAAACAATGCAGAACAAGTTTGGAAAATGTCATGACATGGTAAAAACTCGCCAGTAGGAAAAACATCCACACAAAGATAAGACTTAAAAGAAAAACATTAAAATGAGGAAAGCATTGATTGACTCAGAAATGGTTTAATATATAAAGTTGATAACAAAAAACAACAAAAGATGCAAAACAAATGCTATAGTATATTTTTCAAAGAAAACATCACACATCTCAGACAAAAGTCTGAATATCTGTGTATGTCACTTTTCTTGGAAATCCACGTAGCTAATCCATACCTGGGGATTTGAGGTGGTGAAGCACCAACTTTAAAGGCCTTTGAGCTTTTTCTTTTTGGTTTTAAGTTATTACATCAGGTAGTCTTATATATGAATAGCGAGAAAGACAACTTACTCTAGTTCTTTTTTCCACTGTCAATGCTCCTTCATCTTTGACTTTTCAAAGATAAACCTTCTCTAATAGAGCTGTCATTTTATCTACAGAGCAATGTCTGCAAGCTACCTTTGGAGCCATAACACATGGTTAAAAAAAAGAAAAAAAAGGACTGTCTGCTGCGCGTTTGCCTGATTTAAACCCTGACTATTCCTGAAGCCCAGAGTTACATCAGTCTTGCTCTCTTTGAGCTCTATTGAATTAAACAAAGTATCGTGCTTTATCAATCTCAACTTGCTTTCCTTTCACACGGAAGGTCTAGATTCTGCATTAAGATTATCTTTACATGTTTCTTCAGATGTGGCATTTTTGATTTATTGAAACTAATCAACTGCAAATGCTTGTGAGCAAAAGCTGACACTTCCTTCAGAGAAACATAGAGGCTTTGCCAGAATTAATCAAGCTCTACTCTCAGCAGGAGTCAAATCAGGTATTATTTTAAAACAAAATTCATTTCACCATGATTTTTATAAAAAAAAATAAACATTGTAATGCACAGATTTAGCAGTGATCCTTCATGCTGAGGGAAAGCTCAAGTACTGTGCAGAAGTATTTGCCCTCTCTGGCAGCCTGTGGTGTAGTGGTGGAGCTGGCGCCCCATATAACGAGGCTATAAGTGCCTGACACAGCCATCTGGGATTCACTTCCTAACCTTTCGATCTGTGCTGCATGTCGCCCCACCTCCCTTTCTCTGCCCATTTTCCGCCTGATTGCTGTCAGTACAAATCTTTAAAAAGGATAAATGCTGTCTTATGGAATTTCTTCTGTTTTAGCATGTTCCAAATCACCAATTCAGACAAAGATTAAGAAAAAAGCAAATGATTATTTCATTATTAAGAAGAAAATGTTACTGAAATCAAGGTTTTTTTTTCCTCATTGGCTTTTATGTCAACTTGTTACAAAAAGTGTTTTCTGAAACCTCTGAGTTGGTAGTGGCCATTTCTTGAGGAAACAACACATTTAAAAAAAACTCAGCTGCAGCATGATAAGAGGTAGAATAACCTGCACTTGTTTAGGGCTTTATCTAATCTGAGATCTCTAATCTGGTTCACACTGCAATCATTCATTCACCTGTTCACACTGTATCTCTCCTAGTTTGATTTATTCTAGACAATGTAGTCTGATCAGTGTTTGCCATCAACAAGAGAATCATTTTTTTCCCTTAAGTCTACATTTTATTTTTTATGTTATCCTAATAACAGACATTTCTTTTTTATAAAACACAGTTTATTCTCTGTGCAAAATACTTGAACTTGGGCTATTAGACTGGATGTTATTCATCTGGACCTTAACAAGCACTGGCAGGGTAAGAGCCATATCTTTTAAATTGGAATATTCAGCGTCTGGTGTTCTCATGAATTCCTTATAGCTATAGAGATCTTAAGAGCTCACCAAACCTATATTTATTAGATTTTGGATGGATGAGTCAGAACAAAATCACTAAAAATAAACCATTCCAACATGATGACTTAGAAATCAATTTGAAGGGACAGATTTATAAAATCAACAATATGAAGACGAATAAAAAAGAAAGGTTTAACACAACCTTGGTATGTGATTCTCACTTAGTGTAGCCAGTCACTAATATCTCTTGAAGGGGATACATGGTTAAAGATTATAAAGGTTGGTTCCTTTGGAATAATGTGCTGAGAACACCAAAATGGAGGTTTTGCAGCTGCTGGCTCTACTGTTTTGCAACAGGAAGTTTCTGGTTTCACCTCTCAACCAGGAACTTTCTGCATAAAGTTCATGTTTTTCCCTGTGCATGAGTGGATAGTCTGGTTTTCATCTACACTCCAGAAACTGCATGTCATTTTTATTGCCAAGGATGAGTAATAAAGACTTAAAATTTTATTACAGTGTTTTGTGACATTTATTGTTATAACACTAGAAGTCACAATGACATATTTGCTCATCAGGAGAAATTTCTTGGGTTTACAGAAGGTTTTTCTACTTCTACGTCTCACAGCTTTTATGCATCATCTACAGCTATCACGTCCATTAACGCTGATTGTTTGTTTTCCCTCTGTTTATTTTTTCTGTTCAGAGAAGTCTCACTCGGCCTGTTTATTCTCTTTAACGGTGGCACCTTCCTGGAGGGTGGCCAACTATTGTGGCCATTATTTACGGTCGGTGTTTATAGATGAAATACACTGCATGTTTGTCCATAAAGAGAAATTGCTGTAAAGGCAGCGCTTGATGCAGTCAGCTGGATTTCCTCCGATTTAGCATTCACACTCCGCTTTTCACCATCTGGGAGAATTAGGAAGAGGCAGTGATATTTTAAACATAGTCAAGACACACCATATGGTTGCCAACATAAATCATTAAGGGTAATCCTTGTCATTTGCCTCCCATGTAAACAGATCATTTTCTTTGCTGCCAGGCAGCGCGGGATGATTTGGCAAGTTAAAATTGCATCCAGCAGCTGACACAACTGAGTGAAATGGAAGGACGTGGATCTAATAAAGTGCTGTATTTTATTTTGTGGTTTCTGTTTACACTCGTTCCCTTTCCTCCCACTCTCCTGTAGCTGCAGTACTAATGGATTAAACTTTTTGAAAGCACAGAGGTGAAACATTCAAGTATTTTTTTTTTTTGTACAACCTTATATGTAAAACGGTTATTACGAGCTCTTATTTTTCAGAAACGTTTACAGTGATCCAGTATTTGCATGCTGCCTCTGATTGTTAATGCAGGTCACTGACACACTGGACCCCTAATGTTTCTCCCTCTTTTTTACAGTGGTAGAAAATTTGAGTGCTGCTGTTCACAGGTCACTGGGCTCAGTTGCCTCGGGATTTTGGACATTGGAACAATGTTAGCTACCATGAAACATGAGATAACGGTGAAGCAGAGGATGAGGGAGGACAGCTGCTAATTGGCTTGGAAAGGCCATTGGACATGCCCTTGAAGGGTTCCTGCAAGTGTTTATCAATTCATATAATTCATTTTACAAGAATGGGAAAAGGGACTTTTTCCGTCTTATCTTCTAAATTCAGTCTGAAACTTTATGATAATGGCTAGAAGAATTCACATGAGAAAATTATGCGAATGCTAAAATGTACACCCTTAAAAATAAGATGTTTGGCCAAATGTGCTTGTGGACAGACACTGCTTTTGAGAAACTGGCTTTTTGCTTTCCATCGCTTAAATATAATGAATTTTTAATGAAAAACCTCATAACCCTGGGGGATGTGTTTGTTGCTTCATATCCAAGCCTGCTTTTGAAAACTGAAAAAAAAAACTGTTCAGACAAAATTAAATACTGCTTCAAGTCCAAACATCTGAAGTCTGTAGAAAAAGGATTGCGCCATTACCATTTCACCCAAATCTCAGATGAACCTTGGAAGTTTGGGTCTTGCGGTTGCATCTCAAATGGATCAACCTTCTGATGTTATAGATTCTTAAAATTCTGACGTTTCTACACACTGTACTTGTTTAAGTAACGCAGTGGTCAGTTTATCTGGTCTGTTTATCTGTCACAGTGACGTCTTTTAACTTTAATATTGCAGATCATCAGCAAAAATATAAAATCATGAAATAAACCTCTTTAATCCGCAAAATATTCACTATGTTGTGGAAATAAGAAGTTATTTTTATTTTTAAAATAATAATTTCATGTTTTAGTGGTGAAAATTTAGCTGCACCATCTTGGGGCTAAAAGAAACCTACTGGGGTCCTTCTAGTCTGATACTCATGAATGCAATCAGATCAGGGCACAATATGTTCACATATTTTTTCCTACTTCTTATTGTATCACAAGTTCAGTTTAATCGATCGCTTGTTTCTAATGGTCTGGCAGAAAGCAGGCCTGCGTATGGGTAGGGAAACTGAACTCAGCTGTCATAAAAACTGGCTAATCAAAGGTAATTTCTGATTTAACAGAAGGTAATTACTTCCATGTTTGTTTTTTTTGTTCTTTTTAACATATCATTCTGAAACATTTAAATGTGGAACAAAGCTAAAACAAAAGACTGTGTTAAACATAACATCAGTCTATTTCCTCACGCTTTACATCATAGGACTTTTTCTCCCCTGTGTGACGTAATTTGAAATCTACCTTGTATTACATACCGACTAGACAACCATGAAGTGAGCCTGACTGAGAATCACAGCAGAGTCTAGCCACAGAAAACTCACCATTACACCCATGTAAAGGCGAGTGTTGTGCCTGAACCTATTCATTATGTTGTGCATCACAGCTAATATGCTGTAAAATTCCATTCTTTCCGGTGGCAGAAAGCAGAGCCTGTGCTGGGTGTGGAATACAAGCTTGGACAAGCACTCACCCACTCATGCTGAGTAATTCATGACGCATGTCGCAACTTCATGTATGAGCCAGATAGCCTGGAGCTGCAGCTCTTCTGTGACGCTTCAGTTTTGTCAAGTGCAAGCGTATCACAACAGCCATTATGTAGCATACAGTACACACAACCTGCAGGGGGATGATAAAGAGCTGAGTTTGTGGCAAAACCTTTCAAGCTAAGTCAAAAATCACAGCTTTAAAGGGTTAGAGGCAAAGGCGAGGGGAAATGGGGGATTTAATTTTCCTGTCTTCCTTGAAACAAGAAGGACAGAAGATGGAATGATAAGATGGGTGTGTTGTTTGATGTGTCTCCAAAATTAAACATAATTTATGATGTGCTGAAGACTTGAACAGTTTCCAGTATGTTTTCCAGTCAATAGAGAAAGCATGCTCTTTTATTAAAAGTATGGTTCCGATGTGTTTCCCATGCCCTAATTAAAATGCTACATGACGTGGAGTACTTATCATCACTCATCAAGTCACTATATATTTTCTTATGTCAACTGTAACTTGCAGCTGAATCTTTTAGCCAGTTTCTGCGGTGACAACAAAGACAACATGCATCATGGTTTTAGCATAAACAGTTTTTATTGTAAGATTAAATCCTTGTTTGCCAAATTATGTAAGGGGTTTTTTCCATTACATAAGAAAGAAAATTTGGAAGAAGAGATAAGCTTGTTCACAAAAGCTGATTTACTGGAGAAAAGTGGACAGGCAGAAACCTTGAAGTTTGGTGCTGCTTGTATCATCACAGCAAACTCCCATTATATGCAGAAATGTACTCCGATATTATGTGATCACCTTTCTTATGTTCTGTATGTGTTAGTTCCTGTTCCTTTTTGTCCTTTGTGTAATTTCAGTTTTTTTTGTTTGTTTTTTTTGTCTGTGACACTATTGTTTAAAGTCAGTCCGGGTGTTGAACCTGTTTTGAGTCCAAAACACAAGTGTATTATATAACTTTTCATTGTTATTCACCATTGTTTTAAACTTGGGACTATATGTGACACATATCAGAAAAAATAGTATAATAAATATATATTTATTTTATAAACTACCATTAAGAATACAAAAACAGATCAGAGCTGTTTAACTTATCTTTTTTGAAGTGATTTTTCCTTTATGAAAGATGTTACATGTTTTGTGGTTTTTCTTTGCATATTCCTTAACGTTGTATAACCAAAAGGAAACTGCCAAGAGAATGGAATTTTCTTCCACGTGCATTTTGTCATTTTCTACCTAAGGAGGAAGGCAAAAGCGTGAGAAAGTGAGAGGAGGAACTTTCATGAGCAGGTGTGTCTACCTTCCTGAGTGATTGTTACCATTATCTCTGATGCGATACCTGCTGCTAGTATATAAAGGCAGAGACGTGATTCATCTGCTTCACATTCACACTTCCAAAGTTCAAGCTTGCTAATTGTTGACTTTAGCTCTGGGCACCACTACTTTTATGAAAATGAGGAATCTTCTTCCAGCAGTTTTACTTGGTCTTCTTGCCGTGATCCACTCCTCACCTATTGACTGTAAGATATATATTTTTTCTATAATATTTAATTTTCAAATAAATAATGTATTACTAGAATATATTTGATGATGTAATTGTAACAGTTAATTGAGAAGTAAAAAAAAAGCTTTTCAGAGATTGTCACTTAATTCTGAACATGCCAGTTTAGTATGACAAATTAAATCTGATTTTTTATTCTATAGTATGTAGTCTTTTAACTTTAGACTGACTCAGAATGTAGCCAGAACTCTGTGTGTATTTTAGCTCTCGCTCCTGCACGAGTCATATTTCTTAGCTCAAATCTCAACGCCACCCCCAGAGAACACACAGAGGGCTTTGTAAAAAAAAATGGTGAGCTGCTTCAGGAGGTGCATTTATGTGTTGATCTTTATTACTGTGAAACCAAATATCAGCAAATAGTTGTTACACCAGTTTGGGCGACAGCTTATCTCAGAGGGGGGGATTCACCTTATCTGAACATGACCGAGCAAAAACAGAAAGAACATGATTTAAAGCTAAGGCCCTTAACTTTCATTTATTTTTTAATGTAACAGGCCGGGTTATTGTTTTCAGTGATGGAGAGAGAGTTTCCAACCTTTTTAGCATTAGTATAGGTATTATTATCTAATGTCTAAAGATGTTAATGCAATTTCTTTTAAATTTTACCACCAATTTGTTGATGGAAATTGATGTAAAATAATCCATCAATCTTTTAGATATGTAAAAATGAGCAACAACAAGAACAAACAAAATAAATAACAATGTCATGAATGTGAATTCTGACTCCTCACCATCAGTGATCATGAGTCAGCATATGGTGACACAATGTCTGTTGACAAAAAAATATCTGAAATGTTGCAAGAATAAGAAATGATCAAACACAAATTGAAATATCACTTTTGGAACTAAAACAAAGAAATCGATTTAAATGAGAAACAAACTTCTAGCTTCTAAAAACATTAGATCCATTAAGTGCACCTAAATCAATGATAATTCACAAATTTACATTTGTAAAGCCAAAACAAACATCAACATGCTTACCAGTGAGCTTGCTCCATAATTTGTCCGACTGCATCATCTTTAACAATTATCCTTTCCTAGTAAACGGGAAGCAACTTCATTAGTCATCGTTCTGACGAAACAGGTGTGTCGAAGTTTGAGAATGATGCTTTATCAAAGCACTGGTCTCTTTTGTTACCCAAATATTAGTCACCCAGGTTAATTATTCAAGTTCTCACCACACCTCATGTCAAAGGGGAGTGTAAAACAAGCTAACACAAGAATTTATTGTTCAAGGTTCTGTTGTAATGTATAAAAGAGCTTAGTAACTTTCCTTTCCTCTCATGTCAGGACCAGATTGCAGATATAACAGTTTATCCATTGACTTTTCTCTTCGTTCTAGCTATGACCCAGATCCCTGCCAGGCCAGAGGAGGACGTTCTAGAAGAGGCCATGACTGATGGGTTCATTGTTGAACATTTTGCTGGCCTCTCATTCACAACTGAGCCACCCAAAATAAATACAACAGTTCAGACATCCCAGCAGCCATCTTTGGAAATCTTACCAGAGGGCAGCGGTTTCTACCCTACTTCTATGACTGAATCACACGAAACGACCACAACCGACGTGCAGACATTCATTGTTGATGCAAGCGAGGGCAGTGGTTTCTTGGGAACAACTACTTCACCAACAACCGAAACTCCTGAAATCACTAGAACTATTTCTCCATCTCCACAAGTGACCTTTGAAACCACAGTCGATGAAAGTGACTTCACAGAATCCCCTACAACAGAATCATCCACGCTACCGATTCCACAGACGAGCACAGATTTTCTAGCAGGTGATAATGATGACAGTTCAGTTTTCAGCTTAGGTGCCACAACAACATCTTCGAGTGTTTCAGCTGCATTGACCCCTACCTCCACAATGGAGTCTGTGCAATCACTGATTGACCTTGTAGAGGAGCCACTAGGCAGACGCATTATCGGAAGATTGGGAACAAATCAAGATGAGGTCTCTACCCATGGAGTTTCAACAAAACAGGTTCATCACCCCCATGGTAAATTTTCTGTAAATAATTATGATTATACATAAATAAACATTTGATAGAACAATATTGTACTGCCCTAGAGAATGTTTAATTCTGAGTTGTTCTGTTTCTTATCTAGATGAAGAAGATGAAGGCTTTCACAAAGGACATAGCACACCTGGTAAGTTTAGGAATAGATTTTTATATTATCTATTTGTGGCCCATTAATTCCATTAAAATTACCAATTTTCCCATTTGTACAGATTGGATCATCATCCTTGCATTTCTAGTTGCTCTGGCTGCACTTATAGCTCTTTGCGCTGCCATTGCTACCAGAGACAAGTAAGACCTATTTCTCAGAAATTTAATCACTATTTCTACTTCTACACTCTTTAAGTGCTGAACTAATGTTTTTGTTGACTTCTTAATGTGTAGATGGAATGGTCCAGAGCAGATATCTGAAAAAAAAACTAATGCTACAAACCAGAAGAGGGAGCAGGAGATGCAGACTTTCCTGCACAAAGAAGGGCCCAAAGAGAATGGAATGGAAACTGAGTACACAGTTATTCCACTGGACGATCTTGCTGACCATCATTCATAAGACTGAGTTTGAGAGACCGACCCTATGCAGACTCACCTGTTAATCATAAGACTGTTTCTTCAAGAATCTAAAATTTGAACTGAGGAACAAAACCTGACTGTTAATCAGAATTAATTCTGGGCTTTATCTGGCAGTCAAAATGATGCTCTGTTTTTCTTTTTTATTTCTTTTTTAATGATACCTTTCAAAAGCTTTAACAAGACCTGTACTTGAAATGTTAAAAAAATGCCTGAGATATTTATTGCCAAAATCATCTTTTTTTATTACTTGTAAGATAGACAATCGTTTGTGAGTGGTGCACAAATATATCTTATTTCATTTCAACAAGAAAAGATTTTACAATGTATATTATTTGTTCCTCTTTTTTTACTTTCTTACAATTTTATTTTTTTAAATGTGTGTTTGTTTTAATATTATCTGAGAATCTTGATAGTATTCTTATTGAATAATGTATTGTGAGTTCTAACTTATGTGAAACTGCTCTGCTGCTTTCCCGTCTTCATTTTGCAAGCTGAGAGCCCTGAACAAGGCTCAGCCTGCTAACTCCGCTGCTCTTCCTTCTCCCACACAGCACTTCAAAGGTTGTGAAATGCACTTGCCGAATATTCATTGCATCCCACGTCAAACAGGAAATAAACACAACAGAAACACATCGGTAAATATTTATCTGTGTTTTTATTTAATATATACACACATGTATTAAAAGATTCACGCACACTATTTTCGGGACAAATCCTTCAGTACAAGTCCATTCAGTTCTGTTTGCATGTAGTCAGTCAATGTTTTGAACAGGGAAAGTGTTATTTATTCTTCAAGATATGCACTGAATAAAATTGAAAATATATACCTGGAATTTTACCTGATAAAAATAAACAAAAACAAAATGAGTCCAACTCACTAATAATGTATATTTCCAATCAGAAAACCATTGAAAAATGAACTTTTATGCATTTCACATATAGCTGATTTTAAAAATAAAAATATAATTAAGCACAGTTAGTTTTTCAAGGTAACAAAGCCATAGAAATCAGAGGGCTTGATGGTTTTATTCATGTAGGCATAATGTAGCTGCCAACATTAAGTTGAACACACATTCAAAGCCACCTCAGCAGAATCAGAACCTAAAAATACAGTCGTCATGAGATCAGTCATAAAATGTGCTCTTATTTAAACAAGAAAAAAAGTGAAATAGTTTTAGTACGTCTTTATCTTACTCTTTCACAGCCCATCGAAAAGTCTATTAGGCCAATAAATAAGTATAGATATAGCATTGCTCTAATAAGAATAGTATTTTTTAGAAATATTTAGGATAGCAAAAACACTTATGACAAAAAAAGTCAAGTCTATACATTTGATTTGTATATCTCTAAAAGTGAATATATACACAAAGTGCAAGCAGGCACTTTAAACAAGGATGTATAAGCTGCTGCTTATAAAAAAAATCCATTTGTTTTCTGGGATCAATTGGAGTTTCTTATCCTGTGATACTCAAAAACATGTGAAAACAACATTCAGTGACCTTGTTGTTACAGTGCTGGATTTATGAAAGTGCTGGAGGCAGAATTTAGTGTGCACTTGCTAAACAGATGTGACCATAGATAATTAAGTCTATATCCAATTACAAGCTTGTTATTTATATGCAAATCTGATGTGAAAAATCTACAAAATCTAATAAAATCTTGCGAGAAGGCCCAGCCATCCCCAAATGCTGTATTATCTCTGCAAATGTATCCGGTGAACATAAGTCCACTAAAAAGCTTAGCAACGTCAGTCCAGAAATATTTTAGTCAAAGTGATCACACTCTGAATGTGACATCTTCAAGGCAAGGTTGTTATATAGCACAGAAAAAAAGAACAGTTTGTAATAAAACACACAAAACTATGTCCTACTTAGATTTTCAGAGAAAATCCTTTTTTCTTTGTTTTCTCTTGTTGAACCACTAGCTTTCTTTCTTCTTTTAATCTTTGCTCTTTTCAGCCCCAAAATACACAGAAATAATGGAACATCCTTCCCAGGTCACAGGCAAACAGACACTCATTGGTTCATATGTAAGAACAGACACATAAAGTAGAAATAAATAAATAAATAAACAAACACAGTAACCGATTTCCTCTCTGCAACACATTCTGTTCTGCTTGTTGCCGCTTTTAGAAGCCACTCCCTGTCTTAAGTCTTAAGCTTCACTTCTTAGGCTTGACCACGTGTCTGAAGGTATAATCCCATAAATCAAACAGTCAGAGGTAATGCAATGCTTAACAGCCCCGTACTTTAAGTTAATGCCAGCAGAAGCAGGGCTTCACTTTGATTATGTTCTTTTTAACCTTTGGGTAAATCAAACAGCAATGAAAGTTACACATTTGTGAATGTCAAATATTTAATGACGAAGCTCGCATTTCACCAACAAATTTCTTACTCCATTCTGATTCATTTTTACAATCCTGACTGCCAAGGCAATTTCTCCAACACGTTCATGTCTTTGTCCCTTAGGCCATGGAGCAAATGCTTAAACACAACAGTAAAGAATCGGTTGTCTTGACAAGAAAGGAAGAATGCAGCAACCCTGAGTAAGGTCCTGAGTGTCGTCAACCAACTATTTGACTCATCCGAAGAATTGCTTGAAGCAAAATAGTTCATTCCGGTTTATGTGTATGCATAGACTTCCAGACGTAAGATCAGATTTAAGATGCAAAAGCACAGCGTCCTCCAGCGGTTACCCAGGAAAGGAAGGGAACTCTCCGTTGACTTGACAGCAGTTCGTTCTTGCAGAAGAGTTTCCGTTCTGTGTCATCTCAATGCAATCTCTGTGTCCTTGCACAAAATATATATGCTTTTTTTATTTGTTTGTTTATTTTTATTAAATTAGTGTCCTCAGAAAGTTACAGCTGGTCAAATTCAGGCTAAAGTGCTGAATCTGCATTACTTGAAATTCCATGGATCCTCCTCAACAATAGTGAACTCTGGAGTGTTGCCATTTTTGCCGTTTTTGACCTGCAAGCAATTATCAAGAACAGCTAACTATTTGGGCCAAGGCACCATCATTCACAAATACTTAGTGGTTGTGGGAAGAGAAGCCATTCCTTCTTTACATTCAAAGCATTGTCCAGTTTTCAGACTTTAGTTTACAAATTCCCCCAAAAAGAGTCAAATACGCCATAACACAAACAAATGGAATGAAACAGAGGTTCTGTTTACATGTTCCTCTAACTGAGAACACCAAAACAGTTCTCCAAAGTTGGTCATGTATCTTATGGATTCTCTCCCCAACCGAATTACAGTATTGATAGTAAAACACATGCTGTGAAATGTCAACAAAATCTGCTGTTTGTACACAAACAGAACTACAAAAGTAAGTCTGAGAGGCATTTATGAATGTAATGCATCGCTAGCGATGACATATGGTGAATCAGCAGTCTTTATGCACACCACTGGCTGCAAAAGAATTTAAAAAGATGTCTGTTGATTGACGAGTGTAATTTGGTTAGGGTTGCCATAAATACATGTCCAATTAGACAAAGCAAATAAAAAAAAAATTACACCACAAAAAAATAAATAAATTAATAAAATAAAGTAAAATATAAGCATTCACAAGAAAACACAGTATTGTTGCAGTTTAAAAAATATATTTTTTAGTATTTATGTGACTTCTTAATTATTAAAACCCAACAGGAAAAAAAGTACAAACTTTGCTTTTGCTGAACCTGGTATCACAAAAACTGCTTTTTCGTTCCATTTATGGGTGAACAAATAAATATGGACATATTTATTTTAGAGTTTCACCACTTATAAATATATTTTCATGAATGAAAATATCACACGTTCTATGACCAAAGACACATACAGGGATCAATAAAAAAAGAGAGAGAGAAACAAGCACACCAATGGGACAAACACAAAGCTGAGGGGCTTCTCTACATACAAGTCTCTATGTCCGTTAATGTGAAATGTACCTTGCAGTCGTCTATCAGGATTGAGTTGTGGTGAGCATACATATTCTGGTTGGTGTTGTTTTCAAAAAAAGACTGTGTCTTTGCCATTTCAAAGTCATCCATCCGGGTCTGCTGGGCATCATACATGTCCAGTTCATCTTTGGAAAGGTGGTAAACGATTCCGGCACCGTATGAATCCCCGACCACGTTAACGGAGGTGCGGAAACGATCGCTGCAAGTTGATAAATGATAGACAGAAAAAAAATATATGACCAAATTATCACAACAAACTACAAACATTGGTGTTGTTCTTTTAGATAAATATGGTTCAAACTTTCATATCGCCTCCAAAATTGTATTACTTGATTCTAAATATTGAACATTTATTGTGTGATCTTCAGTTGGTTTTCTCTTTTATCTTCATGTCTCTTTTTTGAAGTTTTGATGTTATAAACATTAAATATCATCATTAAATTGATATAAAAAAACAATCACAGTGATGTGATTTTCTAATATTATCCAACTCTTCACATCGCTTCTAAAATCATAAGTTTTAGAATCTAATGCTAGTATGGTCTTCAGACTTTAAGATTTCAACAATAGAGTAATATAGTGCAGTGTTTTTGTGTACAACTCACAGCAGCCAGTCAACAGCGACCAGGAGGCTTATGTCCTGAGTGGGGAGCCCCACAGCTGTGAGAATCAGAAGCATGGTCACAAGTCCTGCACTGGGAATACTGGCAGCTCCAACACTGGCCAAGGTGGCTGTCATGCTAAACAGGAGACAAATACATCTCTTAGAAGGCGAGGCAAAAGGCTGAATGTTTTCATTTTTCATTGCAAGTATTGAATGCAAATGCAGTAGAAATACCATAAATAACAGATTCACAACTAAAATCTGGACATTTGAAGGATTAAAAAATAAATAAATAAACCAGTTCTTGAAGAATAAAGGTTCAATTCATCAAATTAATTGTTTTAAATTATTTGAAAACATTTTAAGCTTAAGAATAAATTAAAATATGATGAATGGTACTTATGATTTAACAATTTTAAAAACTCAAGGAAAATAGAGCAATATAGTGCAAGTTGTAGCATTTATCTCTAGCCACATTCTCACCTCACAGTGACTATCTGGCCCCAGTCCAGCTCAATCCCATTCATTTGAGCGATAAAGATGGCTGCCACAGCCTCGTAGAGAGCCGTCCCGTCCATGTTAATGGTGGCCCCCACGGGGAGGACAAAGCGAGTGACCCTCTTGTCGATGCCCAGGTTTTCCTCCAAGCACCGGAATGTGACAGGCAAAGTACCAGCGCTGGGGAATCAAAAGACAAAAACATTCTCCATGACGACTGTGATATTTAGGTTTTATACTCCACTTTCATTTATAGCTAAATCTTAAAACAATAACAACTCTTCTAGACTGTCAGTAATTATTATTGCTATCAGGTCTGGACATAGATAAAGAACAGTGAGCCATTACAAAAAATATGTGAAATTATCTAGATGGCCACATAAAATTGTATAATTCAACTGACATGTCTGTTTCATTTTACAGTGACTTGATCTATGTTTCAGCTGAAAATAATTATTGATTCCTGACAGGTTGTTATTAGATGTCCATGTACTGTATTTATTAAAGAGTAATTGGGTTCTGCTAAAATCAGTTTCTGAAAGTAAGAGTTCAAGGAAAAAGCCTGAAATCAGAAACTAACACCAAAATGTGGTTTGTTGCCTCTCTAAACAGGTCACATTCTCTACAATTTCTGTTAATTCAGATAAAATCTCAGTCTAAACTGTTATAATGTATAAAAATCACAGTTTAAACCATGATATTAAATTTACCAAAGAAAAAGTACAATATCTTGTTTAGAATTAACTGTTTTTGTATATGTGGCAAAGAGTGGGTGGTTGGAAACTTAAGCTCACATCAAGAGGGAATAAAATGGTTTACATTCCTAAACAATTAGAAGCAAAATTGAATTTATGTAGATAAGAGTTTATGACACTGCTATATAAAATAAGGCATGCAATGAAAAAAGCCTAATTAGATGCACTTTTACAGAAGCAATAGGTCAAAATTTTTGTATTCTTCTGAAAAGAGCCCTATTAATTTCTTCTTAAATACATAGATTGTCACCATAGACAACTGTATAAATGCTGTGCAATATTACAGCAAAGATAGAGAGTTCAAACTATAGAACATAAAACAAAAATCAAAAGTCTATTTTACCTAGATGCTGTTCCGAGTGCTGTGACCCAGGCTTGAAATATTCCCATAAAGAAGGTGAAGGGATTCTGTTTTACTATCACAAAATATATTAGCGGCAGGAAAATGCCTCCATGGATGATTAGGCCCACTATCACAGTCACCATGTACATCCCAAGCTGCCTCGCAACCATCTCCAAGTCAGCAATGGAGATTATTTTTCCGCAGATAAGGCAGGCGATACCAACAGGAGAATACCTGAAAAGAGATATAATGTAACATTGTTAAGCCGTTTCCCTTCTTTCCAGAATGAATGCACAAAAGGCAACAACAGAGAAAACCTGCACTCACCACATAATTGCGCTCACAAGCTTCATAACGATTTCATTCAGAACGTTGAAAAACTCCAACATCAGCTTGGCCTTCTCTCCCATCTTCCCCATTATGACTCCGAAAGCCACAAAGAATCCAATCAGCCCTGTATGCAGAATAATAGTGATGTTAATTTTGCCTGAATGAAAGATTGTTTTTAACACATTTTATCTCTTGCATTATTCATCATAATGAGTTTAACTGTCAGTCTGGGAAGGGTTTGGATTTCAATCTATGTAGCTCTTGTTCATTATGTCTGATTCATACATCCTAATTAGACTCATATCTCTTTAAATTGAGGATGAACAGGTCATGTAGAAAAGTAAAGAGATGATCTAAACAACTGGTGATGAAAAGACTAAAGATTTTTCTCTGGTATTCACTTACAAACCTTATTTAGCTCTGAGTTTACACAGATTAAAACACATTACAAATATTTGAATTAAAAAGCAGCTTTTTTATCTTTTCTTATATAACTAAAAATTTTAATGAAAAATGTTTTATTTTTCTTTAAGGGCACTGTCAGCCTATTTCAGACATAATGTGGGTTTTTTTGGAATTTGCACCTACCGAGGACATTCATCCCACTCTTGAACTGAAGTGACCTCTTAACTGTGAACTGTGGAGGTGCTCTCGTCCTGTTGGTTGGCACTGGCACTTTGGTGGTTACTGTCTGGATCTGGACAAGAAAGACATTTTAAAAACAGGCAAAAAAAGAAATAAGTGGGAGCAGCTGACACATCACGTTATATGGTGAGAGAACAATCTTTGTGTGACTCCTACCTGCTGGAAACAGGCCTGGACCAGATTCTCCGGGAAAAGATTTCGAATGAGATCGAAGAAAGCATCAACGCTGGATACTTCATCGTTCTTTTTTCCCTGTCCTAGATTAGCTCTCAGTTTGGGATTCCCTGGATGGATGGCCAACACCAAGATTACTCCAAGGACGGCTGCGATTACTGTTGTTGACATGTAGTACACCATTGCTCTGGAGCCTAAACGACCACTGGATTTGGCATCCAAACCCGCAAGTCCTGTTGGAAAGAAAATAAAAAAATTTCAGAAAAAAAAAAATCCAGGAAACTTTGTTTTCTTAATTTCATTTTTTTTACGTTTAAGGAATATTTGATGAAAACTTGATACTTGGAAAATGTTTTTCAGCTTTTCTGTTTTTCCAAGGTTACAACTTTTAATATCCAATCAAAACCAGGTTTTTTTTATAAAGCACCATGGACGACAATGGAAACAAAACATTACAATGTAAACTTTGTCTGCCATAATTCATAATAGAAGAGACAGAATCAAGAACAATACTCTGAACTATATTTAATGTTGCAAATTAAATCATTTTACAGTTCAGGTTTTGTCTTGTGATTGTTTCAAAGACAAAAGCAGCTTCAAACTAAGGGGAAACAACACCAGCTATGAAACATACACATTGCTCATAAGTTCCCTAAGACAGAAAAATATAAATCTTTTGTAAGGACTTTTTAGTTTGCCAAACAAACACAAATTTTAAAAATTAAAAAATGACCCAGACTCTCTCTTTGTCCCTGTTGCAATCCAGCTCCCAGGTTACAGCAAGTACAGTGTGATCTCATTTCAGGACACTTGTTTGCAAATTCAGCAGAACATTTCATGCCGCACAGACACCGAATCTCACCCACCTGTGACCAAACTGGAAACAACAAGAGGCAAAATAAGCATTTTTAGCATCCTCATTAAGATCTCCCCAGGGAAGGCAATGATCATTATGACGTCAGGAGGGAGGGGGGATATGTGCCGTAGAAGCATCCCGGCAATGGAACCAAGAAACACACCTGTAAAAGAGAGAAAGAAACATATTAAAGATAAAGCCTGGTGACTTTATGGGCTGGAATTAAACATCTGAACTCTTATGCAAACACATGTTCAGAGAAAATATGTCAACACCCTTTCTGCAAACAGAATCTCATATTATTCACATTTACGATTTATTTTAACAATCAGCATAATAGCTGCAGTTTCAAGATATTTGCCTTCCATAGACATTGTGATTGCCAGGCTTTTGTAATAAACAAAGAGCAACGATTTAGAAGATCTCGTAAGTCAATCAGTGACTAATCTAATTTATCTTCCCCTACCTGCCCTACACTGAAATCTACATAAATAAGAATTACTGCGAGTAATGCTATGAAAAGGGTGGCCATTAATCAGTGTATTTCAGTGTAATAAGCTCCAGAAAACTCTGAAACGTGCTTTCTTTTACAAAAGATTCCAACATGCAAAAGGTTGAACTCTCTTATATTTGCGCTCCAATGTGTTCACACTGCGTGGGTGGATTTCTCTCTGATGTTCCGAGTTCCTCTCAGAGCCCAAAGACAGGCAGCAGCAGCTGCTGCAATTGTTGAAGCCAGGTGCAGCAGTTGCTCTCCACTGATTGCACATGTAGGTATGATGGGAAACACATGGCTATCACCTGATACTGCCAGTGGCTTTTTATGGTAGACAATGAGCACAATGTTAAAGAGCTGCAATTCGATTTTGGCTCTGGAGGAGAGATTTTCCTCATGATTGATTTTAATTTTTCCCATCATGAAAGTTGATGGAGCTTTTTTCTTTTTTTCAGACGCTTCTTCAAAACAACACACAAAAATATGTTCGAGGAGGATGAACTGAGTCAAAACCTTTGCTATCAAGTTTGAATCAGATAATGAAGGTACGTTCCCTAATAGTCAAGCAGATCCCTTGGCACGGTGGTGTGGGAGGAGTTTTGCTTTTAAATGGCGAGACAATAATGTCTGCTGGCTGGGAGAGATCAGAGGTGACCTTAGTGGGGGGGGTCTGTGTTTAATTATGACATATTCACAATAACTTAAACATGAAATAATATGAGTACCAGGAGTTTCTCATGCAGAGCCTGCACTCATCCTATCCCATTGATTCATTCACTTTATTCATTATTTCAGATATTTTTTTGATGCTCTAAAAAAAAACTGTTAGGTTTTTTTTGAAGAATAGAACATCAGAGAAAAATCCACCCACACACTGTGAACACATCAGAGCTCAGACGTAGTAGAGACTCCCACTTTAGATGGTGGAAGTGGGAGTCAACTTTTCTCTTCGGTGGGTTTAAACGGGGGCATCTGGTGCAATCCAAGCCCAACCTGTGCACCAGTTTTCTTGCTGATGGAGAAGTGGTGCACACCCAGTGAGTCAGACATGTTTTTGACAGTCATTTCATGATCTGAATGTCCCAATTTAAGAAACACCAAGTCAAAATCCCATCTGGGCACCAAATCCAAACACTGCTGCAAACCGAAATAATGGCCTATGTGAACAGGACAGTTCAGTTCTCTTTGAATATTTGTAGATCAAATAAACACGAACACCGATGCATTTTTGTTTGCTTCCATGTCATTTGCAGGAATAAAATAAATAAAAGACGACACAGACGGATCCTTTGCAGACTCTGAAGCCTGCAGGGATCACTCAATCTTCACTGGAGCTTTTTAATCCATCCATTTGCTCCAGTCCCGTTTTTTGGTGACCCACTTCATGTCAAACCAGTCTATTGTTTGAAATATGCTTCCAGCCCCTGTGAGTCCCTGAACAGGATATATGAGAATTGAAGATAAATGGACTGTGTGTAGACTTATGGAAGTAGGGGGACAATGGACTTACCCAGGATTGTGAGAGTGAGAACCATGTTCTTCATTATCTTTTCACAGATATTGCTGCATGGATTCTCGGGAGTCTCCACGATTGGGTCTATGTGGCTCTCGCTCATCCTGACCTCCACTTGCTTCTGCATTTTGATGGCACTGAAAAATACATCGACAGAAGAGTTGGTGTTTAGGAGAGATAGTTTTAATTATTCTGTGGATTTTGGTTCAGTTTCAGAAAGCATCTTCTTGGTTTAATCTTGTATTCATCGAGATTTGGCTCCTTTTTTTCTCATCCATATGTGAGTTTAGATTCTCAGTTGTCCTTTAAACTTAAAGTTGTGTTTAGAGTCTCTGATCTTGTCTCTAAATGCCTTGTTACCAACTGTTTTCTCTCTTGTTAATCAGTTCAAGCCACTATAGCCTAGATTCTCTTTGTTTTTCTTTGTTCTTTTCTTATGGTTGTTGTTGACTTCATATTTGCCTTGTCTTAGTTTCTGCTGCTTTGTTCTGCTTAGTAGCTGTTCAGTCGTTTTGTTTGCCATTGGCGCTACTTTTTTATTTTTCTCAGTAGACTCATAAAAAGCTTTTTGAGTTCTGCTTTCTGGTCCTCTTCTAAACAATCATAGCAACACTAGCAACACTTGTGTAATGTTATACACTTGCTATTATTTCTTTTCAGGTTATAGGAGATAATGACAGAGGTTGTATGGTTGGATTTTAGACCTTATCTAAAGCCAATGCAAAATTGTTAGATTAAATTTTCCTAAATTTTATAATTGAAGAAGTGTTGAAAATATTAAGCACAACTGAATTAATTTAACTCTGTACCATTTGTTTCCTTAATGTGGGCAAACTCGTTAAAAATTTCAGGAATCAAATGTATCAACTGTTATTCCCCAAAAATAAAATAAAATAATTATAATTCCATCTGTTTCTGTGCCATTTGCAATTATTGTTATTAATTTCCCCCTGTTGGAGGAAGGCCCAGTCCTGTGTTTCTGTGTTGAACTGTTTCTTTCCTGTTAGATGAAGCCACAAACAGAAGCCATTGCTGCCATTGGCACTACATATTCTCTTTTTCTTCTGGTCCTCACAGCCAGTCTCTGCTGACAACCCATCATAATGAGCCTGGTTTCTTCTTGTCATCTCTTTCCTCACTTGCCACACGCTTAGTCAAGAGGTCAAATCTCTGCAAAGTCAACAATGCAGTTGTTTAGGACTTGTTGGATACATTTTTCACCATTTAGTAATCAATGGTTCCCTGAATTTGACTGTATAAGATTGAATGAAAGTGTATGCAATGACTGCATATGGACTTTGTTTGAATGTGCTGAGTTTATATGAATTAAATGGGGATTGAATCTGACTCTTAATGACAGGGAATGAAGGTCACCATTTTACCATGTGAAGTGCCTGGATATTAAGTTTCTTTTTAATTGGCACTGAATAAATAAACGTAATACAACTGAATTAAATCAGAAAAGAAGTTACTAATAATTTGTCTTTCAAAATAATTTGTTTGATGTTTCAATTTGAATAAACAGAATGCTTAGTTTCACAGATATCCTTGCCCATGGCTATGTTATCTTTGCCTTTGTTTAATCAGCTTTGCATGATGATTAATGCAAATTTGGAGAATTCTATGTACTGAAGATATACAATTAATCATGAAAGATGTATAAAGATGTGAATAAATAACTGGCTCCAGGATATTTTGTGTTAACAGACTGTTATTGAAAGGTCTTTTGCAGGTCTTAGCAAAAGACCTGCAAAAGTACTAAAGTATTCTGCAGTCTATTCAGAATGCTGAAAATGAAATTCTGGATGCTAATTGCACTTAGCAAGCTCATCCATCCTGACGTGTACTTCTCTAACTCTCTGACCCTCATTTTGTCCTTAAAGCAACACATAGTTAAGGTTTGTTGTTGTCTAAACTAAAGCCTCTTTGACTAAAGATCAACTCCCCTGAGGAGCCTTTAAATCTCCTAGAGAACACAGACGTACACAGTTATGCAACAGTGAATCCCTGCGGTCACTTGAACCACCTTGACCTCAATGACACCAGCAACATCAACTTCAGCAGCAAAAACTACAATAAAACCACTGTTGTTGTGGTACATAAAAAACACTCTTCTGCAAACCACTTAAAAAAAAGTTTTTTTTTTTTTTTTTTTTTTTTTTTTTTTGCATAGCACATTTCAGCACCAAAGCAGTTTAAAGTGCTTTACGTCATAAAAACACAAAAATGCAAAGTCATAGAAGTCACCGCAGCCAACAATTGAGAAAACCAGTAAATGTTACATTTTGTAAAGGTTCAGAAGCAACTCTAAACAGGTGGGGTTTTAATTCAGATTTCAAGGAATTCAGTGTTTCAGTTGTTTCACAATTTTCTGGAAGTTTGTTCCAGAAAACTGCAAAATGAGTATAATTTGGAATAACTGCTTTACAAAGAAATTCAAAGGCAGCGCATAAGAGAAGGACATGACAACTGCCAAGTCAATCAAGGCTGTCTGATACAGTGTGCTCTGGCAGTAATGAGACTTAAGCGATTTAGTAAGGATAAAATTAGCTCTTCCAGCTCACAAGTGGTTGACTTATGTAACAGAAAATGGGCTTCGTATGAAAAGTCAAGGTGGTAACATCATCTGCAGAACATTGCTAATTAGACTTTGTGAAGCTGCATAACAGACTTCAAGCACTGCATTCATAGAAAATAACATTTCTTCATATTAAGAAGTTAACACGTTAATTGTTGATCAGTAGGCTATGTGGTATCTGTTTTCTAAATGGTTGTCGCATAGCAACAGTTGGGTTACTGTGAAACACAAGCAAAGCATTAGCATGGAGGGCGGATTTGATGGAGGTATAGAGTAAAGACGAAATAATATATGCACTTGGTCCAGTACACAATGATTGAATAACATATTATTTACCAATTCATCGCAAAAGACAAGATATCTGCATGAAAAACATTGACGTACACCATCATTGCATGAGCACACATTGTTATAATAGGGTATCAAAGTTGCATCACAGATAATGATCCTTCATCTCAACCTTTAGTCGTCATTTGCAAAGTAAAGACGACTAACTTTATTATTATTACTAATAGTAATTATTATTACTATTTTAATAATAAAACTTACCAGATGTATGTTATTCAGGACAATGTCTGCACTTGTTGGGAGATATCACACGACCAATGCAACTTTTGGAATCCTTTGCAAAGTCATGGCTCAATCATCAGCAAAACGTCAAAAAGGTTTTAGTCCCTTCAGTTGCAACAAGAATCTGCTGGTCACTTCTTGTCGTAAATCCACAATCAAAGTCAAAGATGCCTGCCCTTTCAGCTGCAAAGGCGTGTGCAGAGGTAAAGTGGATAAGTGGAGGTGTGACTGAAAGCTCCCAGACAGGAAGGGAGGAGTCAACCTGCCAAGATTAGCGAAGAACTGAAAAGCCTTGGTAGCATTTTTTTCCTTCTTCTTTGTTGTTATTTTGAATATGTTTGGTTCTTTGTGTTTTCCAGAGTTCCTGCTTAAAAATCAAGTAATGCACAGATGACCTTTGACACTAATTTGTGCATGTCCAAAAGCCCAACATGTATCTTATAAGTGATAACAAAAAGCTGCATAATGTTTGGATCGTATAGAAGGTTAAAACTTGAAAAATTAGGGTTTTCCTCGAACATTTCATTGGTAAGAGAAGCACAAAATTCACGTGCATTTCACATAGTGATGGTTTGTTAAGATAAAGCATTGTGCACCAAATCTTCCATGAGCAATGTCCAAAACCTAAACGTAAATAAAATTCAGCTTCAGGTAAGACACCAACCAACTTAGGATATCTAATCCATTTTTAAACTCCAAATGAACACATTTTAAAACAGAATTCAGTTATGTTTTAAAACAAGTGATTTTCAGTTATAGAAAATCACTTGTCTTCCCTGCCATGTCAACAATAGCTAGTTTTGAGCAAAATAAACATTCATAATTGAATTGGGATCATCTTTTTTTCTGATTTCCATGGAGAGTGAGAGAGCTCTGTAAGATCTGACACTCAATGTTACCAAATTGTGGGATAATTTACCAATTTAAAACTGAGTAGAATAAACTGTTTGTAGTACTCAAACATTAAAGCCTGGAAGGCTTCTTGTACAGCTCTCAGCTCAGAATCGCTTTAATGGACCCAGCTCATTAATATACTCCCTTTGTAGATGGCAGCAACAAATAGAGTGACTCAGTGCAACCATTTATTTATGTCAAACATTGCAGAGTCACATCTCCTCAAACCAGCTTTGACATTTAGTCTCAGTGGCTCTGGTTAAACAGCTTTTTTTTTTTTTGCTATCGATAGTTCAACCTTTCGCCACCGGCTTTTAAAGCATTTATTTTTAATTTGTTTCTAATTTGTGGGAAAAGTGCTATGCATTATTTGAAACATTAACTGTGTTCCAAATAATGTATGAATTCTCCTGAATTATCCTGGAATTTGTGGGGTTCGAAATGATTAACTTTTAAAGTCCTTGGCTGCTCTGAAATGTTAGAGGAGCTTTATTGTAGTGCAGTCATCAGCGCATGCACAGGTCGGGAAAAGCCAATATCGGAGCACATGGCAAAGCATTTGTCCGTGCAGCTCCACCTTTTTCTTCCCACTGCAACAAGCCGTCCTCATGCTGCAACACCTGACAACACAAGGCCATGCTTAGACAGCAGGTGTCTATAATTAACTAATCTGTCCTGAGCCATCCTAATGCCATCGCACATTTACACCAATATGTTTCAGAAACAGGGAACATGTCTGCAGCTGTGAAATCCTTGAAGTTGACAAAACTTTGAAAATTTGGAAGGAAATGTAAATCTGTCCATTAGGCCTCATAGTTATTTTGTCCAGTTTGTAAATGCACAGCAAATATTATTTCCCACTTGTCAGTAATAGTTTAGTTCTTAAACCTTTTAAGGTATCATGTGACTGTGCACAAAAAGGTCCATTTGATGCAATAAATCTAATAAAATGTTATACAAATCCACGCAAACAGTGGAAAAACGTAAATGCATCCTAACTGCTTTCCAAGGGGTTAAAATAGTAGACAGGAGTCAAGTAATCAAATCTATTTGTTTGATGCATCATCATCAAGAAGGAGCAACAAAAAAAAAGTGGAGCCTTGTTTGTGCTAACCCTTCAGGGCGTGACATGTGCCTGCACACAGTCAAGGATATGAGAAATTTTCTGTCATCTAATCTACAGTGTAAATTGCCAGACTTTTGGATTAAGAGGCTTCATGGTAGAGCAGCTGTTAGCACTGATGTCTTGCAGCAGGAAGGCACTGGGTTTGAATCCTGGCCTCAGGCCATGATGTTTCCATGCATTCCCTGTGCATGAGTGGATCCTGCCTTACCTTAACATCACCAGAAAGTCTTAACACAGCTATCCCAAACCCAGTTATGATGACATTCCCTCAGCTTATGGACAAAACCTCACTTTGCAAAAGGATTTGGGATTTTCTATACATCACACAGCAGGCAATACATTAGGAGGTAAGAAGCAGCACTTTATCAAAATAAGCACAGGGAGTTCCCAGGGATTTGTCTCACGTCTCCGCTCTTCATTCTGCTGACTCTCCAGTTTTGCTGATACTTCAACAATGAAAGTGAAGAGCAGAGGTGGAACAGTGAGTGAGCTGGTGTGGGAATAATGTTTTGTCATTTAATCTAAACACTAAACCTTGAAAAGAAAAATCCTATTCGCGACTCCAGCAGAAAGGATGATCAGCACAAAATTCCGGTCTGATTCACTCAGGATCTCATTTAGACTTTCAGGATCGTAAACTATTTCAGCTCAGCAAATAACAGACTTCTCATGAGACTGCAGTGGGGGAAAATTCCTCAATCCTTACCACCTCTCTAACCTTTTACAGAGCACTCTATTTAGAGGATTCTGATAAGTTACAATTCACATTAGAATTTAGCTGGAACTCCCACCGAGGAAAAGACTGTCATATTTGGTAAGAATAGCTGCAGGATTTATCAGGGTCACCTCCTTGGAAACCAATTCCAACGACCATTATAAGACGAAAGCTCTCCGAATTGTGAGACATTTCTTTTACAGCCTAGGTGTTTAAGGTGTTTAATCTGAAAGAAGACACTCTATATCCAATCAAAAAGTAAGAAAATGACACTGGTTCATGTTTTAGGCAATAAAGCTGCTTCATTTATCCATCCATCCATTAGAAATAGAAACCTCAATGGAGAAACAATGGCTTCTCCATTAAAGCCATTGCTTCAATGGAGAAGGATTTATATTTTGGATTTATATTTTGTACAATGCAAAACAATAGTGTACATGTATAGTAACCTTGACATTTATTGGCAATGCTATTAAAGATGTGCTAAGAAAACTGAAACTGTTTTTTCTGTCTATTTTCTGTTCACGAATTTTACACATTTTATTGCCAAACATTGTTGTTACAGTAATTTTAATTACCTCTGCAAATAATCTTTGTCATTTTGTCTTGGACACAAAAAAAAGCCAGCACATCAACAATAAAGCTATGATGAAGTTGAAAGATTTTGGTTTATTTAGAAAACCATTTTGCAAGCTGTGAAATTCAGTCATCAGCACAACTGCAAACCAAAGATATGAAACTCAATCTAAACTTGCAGCTGGAGAAGGAGAGCATTAATCATGTAAAGAGCTTCAGAGATCCATGGTGACTTTTGAGGACCTGCAGAGATCAAAATGAATCAGGGCAATATGTCTACAGGCCAATTACTGGTCATGAATTCAACTACCGTTTATGGAAATATACAAAACAGAAAGTTATTGTTGATAGTATGTTATAAAAAGTTCTATTTTCAGTTTGCCACAAGCTGTGTAGAGGACACAACAAACATGTTGAAGAAGGTGCTCTGATAACACCAATGTTAAACTGGTTCACTTGGAAGAGACAGAGTGGCAAAAAAACCAACATTAAACATCAACCAGATTGGCTACTGTGAAATAAAGCTGTGGCAGTGTTATGCTGTGGGGACACTTCTCACCACAGCAGTAAAGCAGGTCAGAAATTAAAGGAAACTGTTTGAATAAAAGTAGAAGTAGATTAAGTGAAAATATTGCATCTGATTAGCATGAAAGCCAGTTATGAAACAAGCAACAAACATTAAAAACATAGTCTTGACTTAAAGGAACTCTGTGTTGTGGCTGTTTTTTCAGGTTTCCATCAGTTTGTTCCAGATTTTTAGTGAATAAAAACTCCATGCTGCTTCTTCTTGTTTGGTTCTTGGGATCCATAAAACAACAACATGTTTTCAATGAATTGTGGTGCTTCAGCCATTTAGTGAATTATGAACTAACAGAAGTATTTTGAAGTGTATTATCTGAGCTACATGGTACCAGTGTAAAGGCTTTAGAACTGGCTTGATGTCAGCTGTCTGATTGACGGTTTAACCTGTGAAGACACTGCTCAGGATTCAATTTGTCTCAAGATAAAGATATGCATACATTTCTCATGATCGTTTTGAGACATTAGTCCTTTAATCCTAGAAATATCATTCAGGTGATAGAAGGTCAACTTTGTAACTGCCTTTATGTGTCTCTGAATGTCCATCTCTATACTTATTTCTTGCGATATTCTGAGATAGTGCCGATATTTAACAAGACGGATCCCAGAATCGTTACCTATTGACACAAAGAAGTCAGTGTCAGATTGGGCCAGTCCAGGTCTGTACCACAGAGCGCGCTTTAATATTTTATTGACAGTGTCAAATGCTGCACTGAAGTCCAACAGAACCAATGTCCAGGTTCTTCCAAAGTTTGTATTTATTTGAACACTTTACAAAGGGTATCTCTGCTCTGTAGTGGGATTTTAAATCACACTTAGTTTTTAGTAATAAAGCATTTAATGGTTGAAGCAGCTTTTACAATCATTTACAGTGATGCCCTCCATTGTGCTGGTCTATTCACTTATTTTGAAATATGTTGATGTTTTTTCATTTTAAAATGGGAAATAGCAAAAGAGTCTAAAATGTTGAACAATGTTAGAATGAATGTTTGAGAAAAGTGAATACCATAATTCAAGTCTAGCTCCCACTCATGAACAGTACAATGGATGGATGGATGGATGGATGGATGGATGGATGGATGGATGGATGGATGGATGGATGGATGGATGGATGGATGGATCAAGTTAGTAAAAATAACAAATTACATTAATTTTTTGTACTACAAATTGTTTCCATGTGAGCATCTTTGCCAGCTGACAGTTTTCTAAATTCCAAATAGATTTAGTCTTCTGCTCTCCTCATCTGATTGTTTGTGTTTTTAAGAAGCTTCAACAGAAACCAAAGCTAAATGAATTAAAAACACTGAATCTGTATGAATGAAAAAATAAATCTGAGATGTAAGAAGTAAATCGAAGAAACAGACTACAGAGGAACTTTGGTTTATTTTTGACGGGAATCATCCTGACAGCTGTTTTATGTAAATTACTGACCTCAATAGAATGCATGATCTATTTATTCTACAAATCAAAGGAATATTAACTCAAAGAGCTTTGTGCCTTTTATACGTTCAGCAGAATTAATGAAGCAATTAGTGTTTGTCATTTGTCTTCTGCCTTTCCATCTCAGTTGTCTTTTTTTATCCAGTCATTTTTTAAAATATCCCCAAAGCCACTCATGTAGAATCTAAATTAGGCATAAAACCAAAATTAGAATGGGTTTTGAAAAATGGGCCCAACACTTTTTACACTATACTAATATTTAATTGGTAGAGACAAATGAGCCAAAAAAAAAAAAAAACTTAATAAAGTGATAATTGAGTTAACTGCAAATCAGCAAATGGACCATAACCACTGATTTTCTGCAAAGACTTTTACGGCCACTGCTCAAATGATACATTGTTTTAAATATCCTGAGGATTCAGCTAAACGTTTAACAATGTTAGAGAAATGTGTCCTTCTTCAGATCATTTAACAAAAATCTGAATTTATTTAAGGGCTGTTTGATATAGTATTTATAAACCGCTCATGCAGCACTGCCCATAGTCTGTTAATGTTGTCATGCATTCAAAACAATCAACCATGTTTTGCATGAGCTTGGAGTGAAATCACGGTGCAGCACTGATGATTATGCATCAGCACTGATTTTAACGACATCTGTCTCAGAAGAGCAGGATTTCAACGCCAGAGCTCGTCTCCAGTTCCTGATTACGGGAGTTAATTGCTCTTACTTATGCAGAAGATGTACAATTTAAAAAAAAAATATGGACAAGAAGCTCTTAACTTGCTCTGCCATCATGTCTCCACTTGAGAATGAAGCAGAAGCAGAAAATGGCATTTTCTACTCCGACTCATTTCAGTGCTGCTCTTGTTTCTTATGAAACAGAATATCACTAAACAAAGCTAAAGTATGGGGATGTTTTCAAATCATGCTTTATCAAAATTTAGACAAAGAAATGGACACTTATGCATGTCTGCACTTAAAAAAAACTATTTTAAAGTTGTATTTTTGCCTTCTGATAAGATTGTTGAAGTAACTTCTGGCAGCTTTCAGAACCAAAATTCTTTCACAGACAATGGAAACCAAGTCCAGTCAGAATTGGAGGCATTTTGACACATGGTGATCAGTAGAGACGTGGGATCAGTTTCATATTCCTTCTCTTCTATGTCAATGTGCCTTTTGGCAAGGCATTATTATTACTTAACCTCAAGTGAAATGAGATTTTCTAGTTCTAAGTTGTTTGAACGGTTGGTTTAACCAGAGAAGCGCGATATAAAGTAAGTTCATTTTCAAAACTGTACTGTGAGGCTGCATAATAATGCACACCAGACTTTTCTGATTGCTTTTTGGTAAATAAATAAATAAATAAATAAATAAATAAATAAATAAATAAATAAATAAATAAAATCATGCATCATTTTATTTCCTCTTCTCAAGGATTCAGTATATCACTGTGTTGGTCAGTTATAATAAATCCTAATATAAGTACATTAAAAGTTGATTGATGGCATCAGGTACTGTGACAAAGTGCATTTTAATTTCATTAAGTTATTTCACAAAAATCTTGACAATTTCTGTGAATAATAAATATCATTTATCTTTACTAGGCTATTTTTACTTTATTCTTGCCTAAAACTCTAAAGAAATGTTTTTACAGCAGTCAAAAAGCAAATAGACATAGATATGATGTGCTACACTGTTGAAGAAAATTCGTTTCTGAAAATGTTATTTGCTGTACCATGTGATTATACAGATTATACATTTTCTGTATAATTAACTGACTTTGATAGATATCTGGAAGATTTCAGAAAAACCTAGAATGTACCTGACAATTATCCCTTTTATTTCAGAGCCAATTTAGACCGAATGTGTAATTAGTAAACTAGACTGCAGTGACATTTAAACTTTTCAATATGATCATTGAGAACGGCCTGTCTAATATTGTGCTTTTAGAAAATGATCAATTGGCCAGCATCTAAAAGAATACAACATTAAAATGTCAAATGTTCTTCTCTTTTTTCCACATCTTTACTTTGATCATGTAAATATATCTACTCTAGGCCAGATTGAGAAACTGTTTTATAACAAATAAATACAAGAAGTTCCAATTGCAGCATCAACAGTGGATGGGATTTCTCAGTGTGTTGGCAAAGAAAAGGAAGAAAACATTTCTATTATGATTTTTTTTAGGACCAAATGACGGCTTGAAGGATGCAAATCAATAATACATAATGTTGTTTTTTTTTATTTAGACATTCCCAAGTGTCAAATAGTGAAAAACAAAAGTGAAATGTATCTTATGAACCCCCAAACCAAAATCCAACATGAGCGTCTATCATGTAAAACCACAGCAAAAAGACTTGCAAAAGTGTCAAACTACATTTCACTTGAATAAATATAAAATGCAGAAGAAGGCATTTCAATTGGCTGCTTTAGCTATAGTAGTAAATCTGGCCAGCAGGCATATTTATTAGAAGTTTTCAAACTTGGAGCTAGAACAGCACGAGTAGACTTGGAGCTATTCACTTGTGCTGCCTGAAAATTAACCTCCTTTGTTCCCCACTGCTCTTCTCATTTGAACAGTTTCAGCTTAACAATTCATCTTTCTAGCTGTTAGTGTTTATTAGCTCTACATCACAGTTAATTAGTTTGTGTTACCTTGCCAATGCTTGACAGCAAAATCTCTTCTGAGTACCACTAAAAGCTCAAGTACCATCAGTGGTATTTATCTCACAGTTGGAAAACCATGACTCTGGACCACGAAGGTAACAAAACTGTACAAAACTGTGAAGACTCCTTATACACACAGGCCTGCAGCATCTCCTCTGTCTGTAGGCCTGAAGTAGCAAACCCAGATCACTGCATTTGCTTCTTCAGCACCACAAGCTAATAAAATTAGCACAATAGTGACACTGAATTTCTTTGGACCACGAATTATATAACTTTAATCAAATGAAGTTAGAGATTTTAGGCAGCAGTTTAATGTAAGCATTGTCCAACAACTGTCCTTTATGGAAAACAAATGGCTCAAGCAATGGTTGCACAATTACAGCACATAGACTCATTACATGAAGATGAAGGAGTCTCCATATAGAAAGTAATAATAATCACTTATAATAATTTTATTAGACCAACCACACAGTTTACCTTTTTGTTGCCTGAGACAGCAGACAGATATATTTGTACCATAGTGTGGCTGAAAAGGAGATTCTCGTCTGATGTAATGTAAAATGCGTAATACCCAAAAAAAGTACCTTTTGTCTTAAAATGAAGATTAAAGTATAAAATTAACTGCTTAGTTAACGTCCCTGTAAAAAGTATTCAAATACCAAGGTCTGCCTGCTTTCTGTCCTCTAAACCCCAGTTGATCATGGCTGATAGTCTTTTACACTCAGCCAGGGTCTGTAGGCTTGTTCTTATTAAGATCTCTTCATGGTCACGACATGTTTCCTCAGAATGTGCAATTAATACCAAGGCAATGACATGCAATCTGCTGCCAGACACAAAACTTTTCATTAATTAACATTATTATCTAAATTTGATTGCAGTGAATTAAAAAAATTGAATTTTAATTGGAATGTGTGTAACTGTACTTCAATCTGCCAAAATTATGGAATTGCACTGGATTGATTCCATTATGCATTTCTGGATAATTGGATTTGAATCAGACCTGATTTTCTTCTGACATGCCTTGAGGTGACATTTGTTGTGAACTGGTGCTGTGTTAATAAACTAAATTGAACTGACTAATTAAATAAAGATCATTATGTGGTCTAACGCCCCTTCCTAATAAAATGTAATTTTGTGATTGAATCTGCCCTTTTTCTTTTATTTATTTATTTATTTATTTATTTATTTATTTATTTATTTATTTATTTATTTATTTATTTATTTATTTATTTTCCATAGGTTTTTAATTTATAAATCTTACATTTTTAGGAATTGTTGTGTTGAGCGGATGTGTTTTAATCATGATGGGGTAAAATAAAATATGTTGCATCTCAATTCAATTATTAGAGGACATTTCTATAGAGACATATTGTTTTAAAATCTGGTTTTACAGAGTATCCTTTTTAAAAATGTGCATGTAAAGCCCATTTTTTAATTTTTTTATTTTTGTAAGAGGCATCCCAGAGCCCTCTGCTGGCCAGCTGCCCATGATACTTATGTTCTCTGACATTAGGCACAGCAAAATAAACTGTCTGATGTAAAATCCATCAAGTTAATTTCCTTGGAATTTACAGTCTAAGCCTTTAGGCAGTTCTTTTGAACTTCATCTTCATGCAGCCTGTTCTTGAGTTGTGGTGGGAGTCGATCGCACACAGCATCATATCTTTACTGATACACATGTGGCCCAAGGCAAGCTGTTTTGCATCGCTTTAAGAGCCTGTCACTTCAAAACAATGCATTAGCTGACATTGGTTCCTGTCTTGAGATGTAATGTCATTAATCTTTTAATTTGACAGTTTATGTATTTCAGCTCATTTTAAGACTTTGCGGACTGATGATTTTTATTTCTTTTTTAGTAGAAGTGCTGCCAGTATGCTGACGTGACCTAGATCAAGCCATCATCCCAAGACTAGGAGTGGGAATTCAACCAAGCACCAATCATCCCTTTCAGGTATGCTCAGAATGAGGTCACACCACTGACAGAACTGTTTGTAACAATTTCTCAGTCAGAACTGTATTTTGAAATATTTTGGAGTCATGAATTGTATGAGGAATGTAATTCCTGTAAAATGTGTTTTTTCCCTCTAAAAAAATGTAACTGTAGCCACTATGACTACATCACTACAGATATTCATGCAAAACATGTGCTCTGTTTCTAATTTCCCATAATATCCAGTGCAAATGCTCACCTGAGGAAGTCTTCTCTTCTTCACTTTATGGGCTTTCCTGGTTTCCTGATGAATTCCCTGCTGTGCCTACAACTTAAGCAGCAATGAGATTTGTGGGGGTTTTGAAGATAAATTAAGTGTAACGACAGGTTTCTCCTACTCTAAGTTAAAGAAGCCTAAGCAAGCTAAACAAACACTCCAGACATGCACAACGTACACACAGAGGAGAGAGGATTTGAGATGAGAGCTCTGTGTGCCTCCTCCCAGGTGTGGGTGGGATGTTCTCCTAGTTAAGGAACTTCAAACCATTTTGCATCATGGAATCCTATTAAATCAAGGACTTCTCCAAAACACAAACTCTCAAGACCAGTTGATTGAATCAAATAGAAAACCTTTTTATCCTTTTCACAACTATTTCTCGACGTAAATCAACAACTTCTACTCAATTGCTCAAGGTAGCTATTAAATTTTTATGAGCATCGCTGAATGTTTTATAGAACATTTATATAACCGTGTAACAAAACATTCAGATCTTTAATTCCCGGTCATTATATGTCTCTACTGTTGCAACCTGTCTTGAAAAAGGAGGAATCTGTGCACTCACTGTTTAATTGGCTGGCTGGCTTTACAGGTGTCCTGCATAAAGCCTCGTTGATCACAGCAGGTGTCTGCGTCGCAGGAGTAGGAGCTAACTTTAGCAAATCCTCTCAGTGTGTTTCTCAATGACAGCACATGTTGGACAGTCTGCAGAGAAACTCACAGATGCAGAGTGTCCCATGTGCACAGAGCACAGACCCACACGCTATCTGCTGTGGCAGGTGAATTTTCACCTGGCACGCTGTGTGCTGCCGAGCACGTGTACATGTGCAGCGCTTAAACCGGCAGGCAAATGGGGGGAGATTTTCCTTTTTCAGTGCATTCTCGTTGATGAGCTACTCGAATGCAACAAACCGCTGAATAAATGTGATATTCAAAGTGCATTATGTAGATTCAAAAGCCAGATAAGAGAGCAAATTTGCGAAAAATGGCAGTTGACTTTGCAGACCCAGTTTTTATGCTTCTTGAAAAATGTTTATCTCTAGACACTCAGAGGTAAGAGGCCCAGGGCTGGCGAAGATGCAGTGACTTGTTAAGAAGGACTTTAGCACTTAGAGATCTTCTCTATAACATCCAGACAAGCACTTCGTTCCTCTTTAGCAAAAGATAAATTGGGGCAGCAGCTGACTGCAGATAACTTTAGGTTTTATGACACAGCAGAGTCAGAAAAAAATACACCCTCTGGGTATTATAGGAAAAAATAAATTCTTCATAGAGTTGCTCCCTCCAAAGGTGAAAATGTCATCAGTTAATATAAATCTTAGATGCTGTCAAGTAAAGAGCATGAAGACAGCAAACAACTTTGTTGAAAATACAAGTGACAAACAAAGATGCCTAAAAATCAGCAGCTGTTGTGTAAATTATTGACTTTAGCAGCTGTGATAGACTTGCGACCTGACCAAGGTGTGTTCCAGCCTCTCGCCCAATGGCTGCTGGAGTTAACCCCTCCTGTCCCCTCCCCCTCCTGCAGCCCTGAAAGGATAAGCGGGTTTAGATAATGGATGAATGACTGAATGACCTTAGCTGGTATCTGCACGCTAATTTGCCAAAGCATCATTGCCCCTTGGATTTTTTGTGACAGACTGACACCAAGGAATACATAATTGTGAATTCAAATGGGGGGAGATTTTCCTTTTTCAGTGCATTCAGTGCATTTTTCAGAAGGAAAAGTGAGACTAATCTGTGGTTTATTTAATTTTTATAACTAAATGTCTGATAATTGCGGCTTGCATATGAATGCAGCTACTGATTTAATTATCTGCAAAAGTACTTGATTGGATTTAGGTGTAGACCAATCTAACACAAGAATACTCTTTGTTGTATGTTTCGGTTTGTTTTCCTTCTGAAAGATGAAACTCCTCTCCAGTCTGTTTCAGCTTTTAACAGTTTTTTGCAGCACTGTCTGGTATTTGGCTCTCTGCATCTTCCTATTGACCCTGAGCAGCATCTCCCTCCATCTGACCAGAGAACCTCATTTCACATGTTACCTCTGTCCCCTACTTTTGACAGACTGTAGAGGAAAATCCTTTAGATTTTATTGAAAAAATAAAATAAAATCTTGTCACTCTTTCATGGAGAACAAATTAGTAAAATGCATAACTATTAATTGCATTGTCAAGAAATCCCTCTACCTAATCACTGCATCTTCTTCAGAATCACTATGAGCCTTGAGCTACTTCTCTGAATTATGCAACGGTTTGCAGACATGCAAACGACACGGTAGTGTGTTTTTTTATACGGCTGGAATGGATAAACAGCGCACAGTGGGATATTCAAGACTTAACATATCGTCATTTACAATAAACCTGGTTCAAATTTTGACCTATTCCTCCATTTTTACTTCTTTCTTTTCACATAATGCTGTTTGTTCATGGACGTTCTCTGATGCCTTCTAGATTGTAGAATTAAGTGACTTGAACATAGATTTTGACTACATTAGATTTTATTGAGGGGTAAACGAGTAAAAAGGGTTGGTTTTCTTTTGGAAAAAAAGAAAGAAAAACATGTATATCACAATTCCAGATGATATATGGAAGCTTGTGGTTTTAAACATGCGGAAATGTGTCAATGCAGTTCATCAGCTTAAAGAAGATAATATCATTGTTATATATTATTCATATTTATGCTTGAAGAAAATGCTACAAAAATATTTAGCTAATATTACACGGTACTTGTTTTTCTCCCATGGCATGTTTTTGGTTCTTCTGGTGGCACAGTATTGATGTTTGGAATTTCACTGGCACCTGGGCCTTCAGGACTGGACAGTTTGCTAATAGCACGGTGTGTGTTGTCAACAATCTCTGTGGCATGAGCCCCACCTTAAGAAAACACTCCTTTGACAATAAGCAACACAACTCTTTCAGCGTCTCCTGCCAGGTTTTAGGTTTGTTGTTTTGGTAAATTCCACGTTGCACTGAAAAATAGTTTGTATTTTCAGAGCTGGAAAGGTTTTTATGTGATCACAGAACTTTTCCATATACTGTAACATAAAACATTTGATCTAGTGAGAATTTGTATTGAGTAAAACCTAAAGGAGGAAAGATGTAAAATGACAAAAAGTAAAATTTCTTCTTTTTCATGTTTTTGAGGGGACTTTTTTTTTTCACGTTGAGAAAATTACTTAGATTCTCTACAAGATTACAAAGTGCTTTATAAAATAATATAACAATTCTTGTGAAACAGACATGTATCAGGCCCTGAACAAATATAAGGTAGAATGCCTGTTTTGCTCGGATTTCAATCTAAAACTAAAAGTAAACATTATTTTAGCTTTGATATTTGATTTCTTTTAAGAATTGCAAAGGACTAAATCTTTTTATGTTTTCACTGTATTAAGATACATAGTTTTATTTCTATGTAATGTTGTAAATTTAATGTCTGAAGCCCAGCAGATTAATTTTGTTCCCTATAAAACCAAACATTTTGTGTGAAGTAAAATTAAATATGCTTAATTTCCAAATTTTACTCTATTTAGGGTTTCTGTTTAAAAGCCAGATTCAATACTTTGAATGTCATCCTTTAAAAATCACAGTAGAAGCTATGATATGCTTTAAACTTCTGAAAACCTTGAAGCACCAAAATTATTTATGTATTTATTTTGCGGTTTTGAGTCTCAATACACCACCTGTTTGACAGTCTGTTCAAACAAAAAAAGAAAGATGAGATAGATCTTCTCTTAGTAACTTAGTATGTCTTGATTTGTTTTGCCCTGAGGCGCTAAAGGCTTTCCAGTTCATAAATGCATGTCTGAGATTGCGTCCCTATGACAACGTTCACATGAGCAGCATGAAGGAGCTGCTTGTCTTTGTCTGCCACACACTGAGCTGCCACCAGTACGAGCAAAGCCTCACTGCAGGCTGGGAACCAGTGTGTGGACCCCTATGAGGCCCCCTGCTGGTACGACACGGTGCCTCCACAAGACCTGTGGGCGCTTGCAGTGTGATCAGGAGGTGAGCGGATATAAATGGCTGCATGCCACGGCCACTGAGATTATGAAAGGTTGATCCTGCTAAAAGCTTCTAATTTGTCACAGACTGAATGGTATTAGCAACCAGAAGAGCATAAATGGAGGAAATAAAGATGAAAGTCATGATGAAGTAACAACCAACATGATCTTGCGTTTTAAAGTGAGGCTATTAAAGTTTGGTAAATTAGCTGTCGCTCAAACCAAAGGCAGAAATTACAAATAAGAGCGGATTCTAAAATCTGTTTTCATGACTAAATTACAGCCGATTTCTTTACAGTTCACATCCTAATCTCAGTCACATAAAGTTGGTCGGGTCATTATTTAAGGTCAAAAAGGAAACGTAAAGCTCAGTCATTTTAAACTTGCTTTTATATTTATAAATCTTGCCAAATTTTGATTTTGAGGAAAACTAACATATGTTGGACAAACATCTAAATTGAAATGTGTGTAAATGAATTTGAGGACATTTTATTACAGCTTTGAAAAAACAAAAAACATATTTTTTTGCACATCATGTCATGTATTGAGCTATTAATATTTTTACATATTACTTGACAAAAATTAATTTTTATATTATGAACATCTGACAATGAAATAAGACATACAAGGCTTTGTAATGTTTAGTAACAATATATGATTCCTATTTCTTCCAAAATGTTGAAACTTTTAGTAAAATTTAGTACAGGTTTATATTTGAAATGTGATTGTTTGCTAACCAACAAGGCACATTCAAAAAATAAAAATTAAAAAAAATTCTCTACACTCTATTTGTAGTGAAAAAATTTTTTTCACTACAAATTGAAAATGAATGAAGACAAGGTACAACATTCAACATTTCACTAAAGTATATTTTATTCTGGCTGCCTTTCTGTATCTAAATACTGTGAAGTATTGTAACTTTAAACCAGAATCTGATGGAATAATAGGGATAAGAATGAATGGGAAGGAAGGAATAGGAATGTTTCTTCCTTTAAAAAAAACAGAAATCTTTAGTGATTGTAGACAAAACATCTCTAAGGTCGTGCCTGATGTCCAGCAAGGTATTTAATTTCAATCACATTTGGCTAATTAATAAATAAACAAAATTTCCAATGGGCTTTAACTCTTGTTATTCAGTGCTGTTTGATGACATAAACTGGTTTAATGTTCTAACGTTGGTTTCAGCATAAACAAAAGTTCATAGAAAGATAGAAGATCTTCTTGTTTCTATGTGTTAAATCCACTGTACTTGTTATTTGGAAGGCAGCCTCTTCTGCACTGTACATTAGTATGGATGAGCAGAGCAGGGCGGGGTTGTTTTCAGGTTAACTCAACAGATTTCACCACAGACTCTCGTAGCAAAGCTCAGCGAAGGCTGTTTTCTGTATTCAAGCTCCCTGGCTCTGCTTTAAGCTCTTCCTTGTTTCCTGATCTAACGACTCTTCCTCTCCTTGAGGAGATGAAGGTTGATCCGAGGCTCGTTATTGGAGAAACACCACATCTTTATGAGGGCTTCAGTGTTATCCACACAGAACTTAATGTGGCCAGTGATGCTGTCGTTGTCCTTCCCATGATGAGCACTGAGCTCTGTACTGTTAGATGATTCAGAACGTATTGATGATGCACCAATGGGACATAAGCTACGTGCCTGATCTGCATCATAGACCGCAAACTGAAAGAAAGAGGAGAGTCTGATAAATCTGTCATCGACTGTCCGTCTCACATCACTTCCCTGAGCAGCATGCTGCGCAGACAGATAAGAATAAAAGTGAAACGGCCCAGGGGTGAGCGTACATTATGTATGGGGAAGCAGAACAGGGTCATCTGTATTATTTATAAAAGGTATCAAAAGGCAATATCTACACAATACCATGAAGATGGATATGTGATACTGAGAAAAGGTGGCTATAAAAACATGGCTCTCCCCCAAACTGCCAGTTTAGCCATATGTTGGTAGGTTTGCAGTTTGCAGCTGTTTGTTCACTAATGTTCTCTAACAAACATCTGATGTCTTCAAAGAAAAGCTTCATTAATACTGATATTGAATTACACAGGTGGACTCTGTCTCCCTCCGCAGGTGAAAATTTCAAAAGCATCCGGGGGCAGAGGACGTTATTTAGGATTGACCGAGTCAAGTCGCCTGATTCTGGACTTTAAGATTTAATTTGAATAAAATCAAATTTGACTCAAGTTAAAATCATATTATTTCCCTTCAGTAGTCATCACTTTGTTATAATCACATTATACATTTATTTTGCAGAAGGTAACATAGTGTGAAAAAGGTCCAGGGTGTTAACTCTTCAGCAAGGGAGCCGACATATTGACCAAAGCTGCCTTGGCTTTTTGAGGTGAACACGATACAGCTCAAAATTTCTGAACTGTCTTGTTGGCGGACAGAGGTGAGTTCCACCAAACCAGTCAGTAAATTTGGAGTATAGGTTCTCAGAATGTAAAGTCCTGGCTCCTATGTGAACCTGTGAGATCCACAAGATCAAAGAAATGTTTTGGATTTTTGAGAAAGTCAGACATTTCAGGTTTCAAAGTAAGAATGGTCTTAAAAATATGTGTAATCCTTTGCTGCAATCTGTGATCCCTATAGTGACTATTACTGTTTCATCTTTGTTGTACTGCAGCAGAAAAAAAGCAGAAATACACGAGGCTCCTGTTTTAGAAGCAATTTTAATGAGATCTATGAGGTAGTGCAGTTTTCTTTTGTTGTAAGAAGTTATAATGGTTCTTCCTCTTCTCGCTGCAGTAGAGGAAGCTGAGCATGATTCCTGACTGAAAGGAAATGAGTTGAATTTTTGTCTTGACAGTCATGGCTCCATGACCAAGGAAGTTCTCCTCTGAAGGAAATGCAATGCTAAAACAAATCTTTATGTGCAAGAGTGAACATATCTATCAGACAGATAAACAACATACACATGCTTGCTAGCTTTAGCAACTCAGGTAATGAATTTGCTAAGATAAGCATAAAGAAAACTGAAGAGGCAATATATTTTAGAACAGAAATGTTTACTTCAAAATATTAGCAGTTGTAACTGGAATTATATGTTGTTTACTATATACACATAATGATAAGTTCATCTTACTTCAACATTAGTACTAGACAGATGTCTCATAACCCGATGACAGATTTTCACAAGCAGTTAACACATTTAACTGTGTGTATATAGACAATAGGAATATATGTTAATTAATAATAGACAATAATATTACAAAATGTGACATTTATCCTAACAGTAGTAGTGAAAGTAATGATGTTGTGTTAAGGAAACAAATTTAAATCTCAATATTAACTTGAATTTCATTATGCTGAAGAATTTCTTCCCCAAGTCAATACATCATCATTACACTCATCCTAGTTCATCTCTATTCCAGACTTTTAGTTAATGTTGTAGAAACAATAATCATTGCTGCATATTACTTCATCACATAATTACCGCACAGTTTTTTGAAAACAGTTTTCTTATCATTGTAATATTTTCAAATTAATGCTGTGCAGTTTCTTACTCTTGCATCCATTGGCTCATATCCCAGAACAATGTGACCCAGAGCTTCTTCCATATAGGCTACCAACTAAAACAACTATAATTACCTTCCACTTAGTGAATGCACATTTCCATTAAAAATCATGTTTATCACAGCTGCATTGTCAGTTTTGAGGGGCGCATGCTGGACCACTAATGTGACATGCTGTGCAAAACAGCAGATAATGGCCAAAAAGATTACAAGGGATCATACCCAAGCAGACATTTTAACAACCACGATGATTAACGTCACACTGACATTCATGCTGATATGCCACGAACATGCAAAGATTGGTAAAACGTCCAGAACGTTCTCCCACATAATATCAGTAAGTTGTCACTGAACACAGTGATTTAATCTCAAAGGCTTTGGCTTTTCAAGCAAAAATAATTTGTTGATCTGAAATGGTTTCAATATCAGACAAAGGTTACAAAAGTAGATACTAAATACAGTTTTCTGGGAAGGGGGACAGGCAATATTAAAATGATCCCAAACAAAGCAGCAAACCTAAGGCTAAATGACAAAAAAGAGCTAAGATGTTTCAATGGGTCACTCAAAGTTCATGCTTTAAATTTACTGGTGCAAGAGTGAAACATGAGAAAACTGTGCAGAATCAAATGTCAGTGAACGGGAGCAGTGTTGTAAAGAAATAAAAAATACAACAGTGTGTGATGCATTTGAGGCATTACCATGGATATTCAAAATATTAGTATTTCTGTAATGTTTGTATTATGCTACTATTAAACCACAAGCTGCAATTTTCTGAGGTTAAATAACAAAAAAAAAAAAAAAAAGTTTTGTTTCAGATTCTCAGTACAAAAGCTGTTTTATATTAATCAGCTGTTAAAATGAATCATAATATGTAAAGTTGTGTGGTAATATTAATCTCTGAAATAACCACATACAGGGGATATGTAGATCTAGGTTGAAGATGTTGAGTCCTGTATCAATTCCATTGTTTGTCTTGACTTTACTCTTCTTATAATTAACACCACATTTATTTTTGTTTAAAGTGACGCATTGCCGCATTCCAGAAATATGCCTCACAGATATGTGCATATATGTTAGTTTTATTTTAGTTAGGCATATAGACAGAGTCGATAAAAAAATAGCATTCATAGTTACTTAGAAACTAAATAAACAATTGAGGTATTCTTAGGTAAAGCAACACAACCAAACTTTGTAATCTAGCAAATTGACTCTAACAACATTTAATTAAACGTTCAATTTTAATTCATATGTATAACCTTTATTACCTAGAAATAGAAACTGAAAAATGTCTGCAAAAGTAAGTGAACAATTTAACAGTTAAATTATGATGAAAGTCTTTTAGTCTGTTTGAAATATAATCCAGTCATGATGTATCACCTTCACTACTCTATAACAAAATATAGGCATATATGTGTAATCTACACCTAACAGGTCTCCATTGGTAAACCAAATTCAAACCATTCAGTGCATTTCGGGTTGACATAAAATCTACAACAGGTTCCTGTTTATTTTATCCCATTCTATGACTCATGAATGAATGAGACAATATGTCTCAGTTAAACACAAAAATGTGGTAATTGAAAAGACTCACAATAGAAGAGACACGTCGAGAAATAAAATGTTTTTTACAGTGTTAAAAATATCAAAGCAGCTTCAATAAAATACCTCAGATTTCTGATGAATTTAGCGGATGATACATGAAGAAAAAACAGCAACGTTTGAAAAACCAAAAGTACTTAAGATCATATTTCAGCTTAATTAAACAAACAGGAGTTTGATTCAATTTAGAAAACAATTAGTCTCTCCTAATCTTCTCATGGTTTTATCTGACACATTCTGAAATTGTTTTTTGCTTCACAGAATGATTAGAAAAGGATTAGAATAAATGTATGAAATGTGAAACAGATTTGTTATTTCTAACTAATCACATAGTTATAAAGTAGAAGAAGATATATTTTACCTATTTCAGACAGTGAAACCAACAAATTATATACATTCACTACACATACAGGGGGACATTTGTTTACTTACTGTAATATTGATTATCATTGATCACCTACATATTGTCACGTTCCTGAAGTCAAACTCTACTGAATCAGAGAGAATGATGTCTATTTCCTTACAAATTTTCATGACAGACATCAGTTAGTATTTGTGTCCATAAGACTATTGAAATTGTTTTACAATCAATGTATTTTACGTCAGTCAACAATGTAGTCAATACAATACCAATTTTTTAAAAATGTTTTTTGTGAATAAAGCCACATAAAATCAAATATGATTCAGAGTTTTTCAGATTAAATACAAATACAGACTCTAATCTTTTACAGAGATACATACATATACCATACATACCCATGACGAATATCATGGGGTTTCATACATCTTTAGATATCTCTAAAGGTATCATACAGCTTTAGATGTTTCTAAAGATGTATGAAAAGCCTTAAACTACTGAATCTTTTATTGTAGTGCCATAATCTCACACAGGAAATTTTAGAAAACTGAAAACTAATTTGCCACCATACATGGATTTTTCTGTTTTGTCTTGGTGTATCTATATAGCTACCATTGAAGGTGGATTGTATTCAGGTAATTTCTCGATGTTGGGTTTCTTCAGACTTTCTTGTGTTTTACTCTTTTGGTTCAAATTCTCATTAGTGTCAGTTTTTTGGCTTTGTATCATGTAATATTCTCACTGTGATTATTTCTGTGCTATTAGTCACCTCTTAGTATCTCTGCTCATGTTCTTCATCAGGTGGACTGTATTCCTTTTTCACACCTGGTTCTCACATTACTCATTAACCCTCCCAATAGTTATTGCCTGTCAGCTTCTCTTGTTCTCTATTTTCTGCTTTCTTTATGCTGCTTATCCTGTGTTCCTGCTCTTATGTTGTTCAAATCAGTTTATGTGGATCTATTGCTGCTTGTTCAATTGCTATACGTCTTTGTTTTATTTTTAAATAAGATTTCTTCTCCATTCCGATAAGATAACTCTAAGACAAATATTGCATCTCATTAAAAATATTATTGAAATGTTCATTTATTTCAGTAACTCAGTTCACTAAGTGAGACTAATGGTGTGACACAGGGCTTAACACTTGTAGTCTCTGGCCACTAAGTGCTGAGTAATAGGTTCATGTTGCTTCCTCTCAAAGAGGCCTTAGCTTAGCTTAGGAAAACATTAAGGCGTTTCCTAATTGTTATTTAGACTCTGTCTGGATTGGCTGGATACGAATGAGACTGTGGTCTGATGTCGAATCAGATGAAATATAAGTTTAAAACCACATATAGTTCAATGTGATACTGTGGCCTGCTTCTGAGAACCTTTCTAAAATTAAATAGCATCATGGACTCTCGAAAATACTAGGATATTATAAGTTTAAATCTGCTGGCCTCTTTCAGTAACATAAAGCATGTGGAAAAACTGACTCAAAAATAGTTTCCAAGACACAAAATGAAATGGTTTCTTTTGCTATCTCAGTTCGCAGATCTAAGACCTTCGGAAAAGCTATAGGCTGAGCTAATGTTCATACTTCAGCACCCTGGAGAGATGAGATGAAGAATGATGAGTTAACAATGACGAAATCCTCAAAGATCTTGCTCAACAATGTTGTACAAAAAATACTAAGAACTGTCCTATCTACAAAAGGAGGCTGTACACGATACGGTATTAATGTCAGGGGTTTCAAACCTGTGTGCTGGGGATTTTGTAAAATCAAGGCACTGCAAAAAAATTACTTAAATTGCATAATTTATTTTGTGAGATCCTACTACTGCAAAATATATATATATTTTTACAAGGTTTGCTACTCATTTCAGAAGAAGAAATAGTGTAAAAGAAATTATAGGTTGTTTGTTTTTGGTAATCCAAGCGTTACATGAATTGTAAATATTACAAAATGTTTTTATAGGATGGTTCATAAACAAGAAGGGCATTGTTTTCTTTTCATTTACTCCTGCTGATGTGTCCTAGACCTCTAAGCAAAAAATAAATAAATCTGACATGTAACAACAACACATTATCTAAAGTGGCTCTCATTCATTGGCATCTTGTGGAAAACCTTCTCTCAGATTTAGATCTCCTGGGTCTCATTAGCATCACTTCTACATGCAGCAACTTGCTTCTGCCAAAACCTTGGATAAAAACCTCTTTCAAGTGACTGATGAAGGCTTAACTGAGACATTGTTCTTTTGTAGACAAAACAAAGCTTCAATAAATTTGAACTCTGAGCTTGAATTTATCAAGTGGCGAATGCTTATTATGATTGCTATCTTGTTTGTTTGAGCACATCATGTTTTATATCTTAGAGCTTGGTCATGACGTATAATGTTTCAGTGTTATTTACGCCTTCCTTTGCTGCCCTCAAGTGGTCAAAATTCACCTAATGTTGGTTCAAGACACCTCTGAAATACCTCTAAAAAGACTGATGACATTAAACTACAGGAAATAATATAGCTAATAAAAACACTCAGTGTGAGAATCTCGTTGCATGGTGGGAAAATGCTTTTTTGCACAGCAGGGAAATAGTTTCGTCTTAGCTGAAAAGCTCACAGCAGTAATTAGCTCTCTCACCAACGAAGTGACAACCGTATTTTTTCCATCATCAGGAGCTGACAGATGTAAAGAAACATGAGTGACTACATTTGATAGCGGCAGCCTTTGAACTGTCAATCACGATGGAAGATTTTTGCCTCATCCTGTCAAACTGAACCTGCCAAAACCAGAGATGAGGCAGACGGCTGAGGAGCAGGGTGTTATGGATTACAGATTATGACACAGTTATAAAACTTTCATCAGGGTCACAAGGACAAGCTATCTCTTAAGATGAGCTCTCAACATTGTTCTTTTTTTCCAGTTCATGTAATTATCCATAGTGCTCTGTTTGCTATTTTCAGCCCTCCTGTTGCTCAGAGAAATATTCTATTTGCAGCCTAGAGACTTTACTTATTCACCCTCTAGCAGCCATGACCTTCCTCGCTTCCATCCAGACACAATGTCAGAAGGGCTTCTGCTCAGGATTCCCTCTCGTACCTACACATTTCCATTTTCTCCCTTCAATTTCCAACCGTTGAATTATGGAATCCCCCCAAAAGCTCAAACCTCTTGCATTATTTAATGCAGCTGTACGTTTTCATTGAACAACTTATTATACACCCTGCTTCCCTTTTTTGAGTTGATAATTTATGCTAGTAAAAGATCGACTATGGATTCATTTTTGTATTTGAAAGCTGTTTATACAAACCCACCAGGATAATAAAGTCAAAGGATGTCACAAAAGCAGAGGAAACAACGCTGTTGGCTGCAACAACAAAACCAATGTAGTCAAAATATAAAGGGAACATAAAATCTGTCAAATGAGCTTGTGGTATTAAGATGTTGGATGAAATACTAAGTAAAAACAGAGAAAAATCGGTGAGTCTTAGCAATAAATAAAGGTCCAGACATCTAACACTGGCCACTAATACAAAGACTGTTTCCATGGCAAAGAAAGAGTCCAATTTCTTCTTTGTCAAAGGAAAAGGTTTGAACCCACAAATCACACTCAGTATACCACATATAAATGACTATAATGTGCCATGAAGAAGTGAGCTTTTTAGAGCAGAGTTACCTCAATCTTATTGAGTAGCAATAATAGGTGTCTGACTGTGGTCACAAATAATTGTTGTCGACTCACTTTTAGTAACATGACCTACACTCAACTTTTACGGCGTGCATTTTAGTCAGCCATAATTACTCAGTACTTTAGGGGGAATGTATTACATCATATCCAAGATTATAATAAAAATTTGCATACATTTATTCAATCCACACTTCAAGTAATAACACAAAAAAACAAAAAACAAATTAAATGCAAACGCAGTAATGGAGCAGGTGAGATATATAAGGTGTAACAACAACAAATAAAAACACATTTCACTGCATAATGACCAGCTACCACAAGAGAAATAAACTCTTGCTTCTGGTACATTGTGAGGCAATTGTTCACATGTTGTTGGAGCAGTCATCACATCTTGAATATGGAGAATAACTTGTCAGTTCACCTGGACATCAGGCTGGACCAGAAACACAACTCTGAAGCTGTACTACAGGAAGAGAAGACTGTGCTTATGGAAGAAGATTAAGATTCCTCAGTTTCAAGCAAGGTGCTGTGAAGTGCAATGTCCTCTGTCATCATCTGTTGGGTAGCAGCATCAAAGGCAGTGACTTAAAAGGGATTGACAAAATGAGAAAGAAGGCTGGCTATAAGTCATACATAAAACATCATTTTTGGATTATTTCTGAAGGGACAGGCATGGCGCTTCTTATTTTTAACTTTTGGAAATCGCTCTCTGGACAGAAGTGCAAAAAAAATAAAAAAATACAACTATCATTACAATTTATAGTTGTTTGGTTTCTCCTGCATTCATTCAAAGATATTTCGTTGTACTGCTTTCTAATACAGTTATTGATGCAGTTTTTTGATACTAGACACGTCATTTAGTTCCTGAGAAGAACGATGGACAAAGTTCACAAATGTTCTCAGATCTACTCAGTAGGGTTTAATCATCACTTAGGAAAGAAGAAGTAAATACTTTTTACCTGCCCAACAAATGTCTTTCAGATTTACAAAACAAACTATTACATTGGTACCGATTGTTTATCCTATGAATTACTATGATAATAGATCCATCTTTAAACCAAGTTTCCAATATACCAAAACAAACAGAAGAAACATACAAAGTCTTTGTAGTTATATTTGACAGGAGTGTCAAAATATATTACATTATTCAGACAGTATTTGAAGCGAATCGATTAAAAACAATCAAAGTGTTTACAAATAAAGTACAAAATTTCCTCTAAATTTCTAGTTGATATAGTCCTAAACTAGAAGGCTGCAATGATTAAAAAAAAAGTTTTTGCTTTTAATATGAACATAAAATAAACACTATTATATACCATAAATCAATAGGTGGAGTAGTTAAACACAGAACCCCGGGGATTCTGTCAATTATTGTTCTTTTTTGTATGACAAGTTTGTTTAAAACCAACTGATTCAACAGAAAAGCCCATTTGAATTCCAAACTGTAGCAACTCAAAAAACATGTAGCAGTGAATGGTCAATTTAGATTGCAGCTATAAAACTTAAATTCCTAATGTGGGAGCTTTTCTTTACAGATGAATTGAGCATTGGTCAACTATGAGCAGGCTATTTGTTAGCTTGTCCATTTTACTATCCTTGAACTAATAAATACCTTTTATATGCTGTTCATTCTACCTTTAACAAGACTTTCTGCAAATCCCCAGATTAAACACAACAGTGACTTAACTTTTGCAAACCTTTTCTTCGTGAAAAGGTTTGCACTCACAGTTGAGTCGTAGAAAAATTCCACAGTGTAAAAAAATGTGCAGTAAATACCAATATCACAATCCTTATTATTATAATCACCCTCAGAGTGTTTTTCTCTTCCCTTTGTGTACTAAACTAGTATAAAGTATAAAACAGTAATAAAAAGCTTGACAGAAAACTAGTCTCTTAAACACACTGTCACATTAATTCAAATTACAATCATTCCAAATTCAAGAGCATTTTACATTCATAATTTACTTGTACTAACCAAGTGTGGTTACACTCCAGGGTTCTCTTTCTCCCCAGAAAGCAGTTTTTCCTTAGCAGAGTCCTGCGGCCCTCTGTGTGTAGATTTCTGCATTTCTCTGCTTTTGACCCATGTGTAAGCTGAAGAGCCGCTAAGAACCATCATGTTACTGGTCCACCAAAGCAGGCTCTTACTGGATGAGTTATACACCACTGCTATAACAGTCTGTGCACAAGCCTTTGCTGTTCCTGAGACGTTATGAGTGAGAGGACTGGTAAATTTGATCTGGAGGCCTGTGACGTAGCCGATGGCGAAACCAAACACTCCTCCTAGCGTCATCATCCCCCAAAAGCGGAGATTGGTCAGTCCACTGAAGCTGGCCACTTTGCCCACCTCTCCAAACACAAGGATGAGAGGAAGGAAGAGGAGGCACGCGTTGATGTTGTTGTAAAAGGACAGTTTCCAGATGCTTCCATCCACAGCAGGCATCACCTTCTTGGTGTAAATGGCATTAAGAGACACAAAGGCACTGGCCAGTACCCCAAAAAACACACCCGACCAAGACAGGGATCCAGCCAGGCCTTCCTGGTCCACACCCAACCAGAATCCACCTGCAAGGCAAAAGCGTAAAGCACTGAGGAATCACAACTGACATTAAGTTAAATGTTTATGCCAAAACTGTGTGAGACTCAATGTTTTTAATAATAGCAGTGTTTTTTATGACTTTTCAGTTGTAGATGCACAACTGTTTTTCATTGCATATTATCAGTCAGTCACCTGAACTCAAACACGATGCAAGAATAAACACATTAAGAAATGTGATTGGAAAGTAAGGTTAGTAATTTCTGAAAACCTCCTGGGTCAAAGCTAAATGTTTTGGTTTAAGAAAGTAATATGAACTCGCTTTAGGCTTCATATGAAGTCTGAAAACAGGCCAATTGCATTATTTTGATTGTCATTTATAGCAAGTGAATACTGAGATTTATTTTTGGGAATTTGGAAGAAAATGCTCAGTAATTCATAAAATAAAAAATAACATTTTCATTAAACAAAAATAAAGCAGCACACATATTTTTTCATCGATATTAAGGAATTACAAGCTCATATATCTTGCTCAAAAGTTACTTTTGCAGTAGAAACCAGTCCAAAAATACTTGGTAAGATTTGATGTTCTGGCACATTACAGCCAATATGACCACTAGTGAAGTCATATTGGCACTTAAAATAACTGCATGTAATCAGGATTATTTTTGTTTTTGTTTCATATGTCCACGTCCTGTGAACTGGTTCAGTAGCCAATCAGATGGTGACCTTCCACAGGTGACATTACAAGCAGGTATATAAAATAGATGAATCTATCTAAGGATTTAATTTTTTGATATAGGATTTTACATGGATATAGGATTTTACATGGTTAAATAAGTTTTTTCTTTGGTGTATTTTGCATGGTAATCGCAACAGGAATACACAAATATCAAAACATTATCAGATGAGACAAATCCAGAGATTTGAAAACTGTAATCAACTCTCCCTTCAGAGTAAAAATGCCAGCGTTGAATTAACACCCAAAAGTGTCTATATGTGTCTAAGTCAGCTGGTGCTAAATTCAACAATACAGAGTGTCATATTAACATTTACAACTGTGTTAGTGTATATTAAAAGTAACACCAGTGTAGTGTTGATCACAAAGCATAATGTGGTGTTAAAAAGTAAATAATTGACCCACAAGGTGTCAATATCAATCAAATCCAGTGGAAAATATTCAGAACAATACACAGAAAAGCAAAGTTTAACTTTTTTAAACCCATTTCTGAATTATAGACCAATGTTAATTTAATTTTAAAAAATGTGTGTCAATTTTTTAACACTTTCAAAAGTGTTACTTTAACACCAGCTGACTTGGACACATATAGACACTTTGGGCGTTAATTCTACACTGGCATTTTTACTGTGTACTCAATGTTAGAAAAACACAAATTAACAGTGCAAGATACAGATCAATAATAATCAGTATAAAACAAGTTGACCTACCAAGAATGATCCCACAGCAGATTAGAGCTTGAAAAGACGTGGTTTGCTTTAGGATAATAAACGACAACAGCACGTTAAAAACAGTGCTGAGGGATCGTCCGATTGTGTAAAAAGCCACGCCGACGTATTTTAAACACATGTTGTTGAAGGTGATCATTCCGATGAAGACAACGGACAGCGGCAGGACTTCACGCGACGTTTTCAAGTCGAATCTGACCGACGGGAAGTCGACAACTCCGGGACACAGCTTGGCGAAAAGCTGCATGAGCCAACACAGACCCACGGTCACCACACACTGGTAGAAAGTGACAAACAGCGGCGCGTCCAGCTCTCGGTTGTCCAGCAGGTAGTTGTTGAGGAAAACCATTGTTATCGAAACGAACCAGTACAGAGCGACCACAACTGCTATCCTGAGAGCTCGGAGAATGAAAGACTCTTCGTGCTCATCTTGGTTCGTCGCTTCCGAGCCGGACAGAGCCATTCTCAAGATGCTGGAGCGCTTCAGCTGAGTCCTGTTCATGGTTGGAGACAAAACGACACCAGCTGCTTTCAAAAATGCGACATTTACGGAGCTAAAGTGTAACTACGGACAGACCCGGATGGAAACATGAGAGTAGTATCTTGCCACCCGGCATAAACAATCTAACTTCCGGTCACAGGCTTTTCAACATAAAAGTGCAAGCAAAGGCGATATAAAAATAGTCTTATTTTTAAAATAGTTCTATCTTTTCGCATTTAAAACCGAGTTAACAGTAAGACAGATAAATAAATAAATGAATAATGAATGAATATACGATAATTAGACAAAATTAGTATAATTAATATAGGTTACTGAAGACAGCATGAACAAGAGCTTAACAAAGTAGGTGCCAAAACTCTTCATCATATTTTACTCTATCATTAATAAATATCCTATTACGTAAAACTATTATTTGGACGTCTGTAAACTTTCCATAATATTTACATGTGGCATCGCCCTCATCAAACTGTGAACCGGATTATTCAGTAACCGCAGCTGTTACTTCCTCATATGTTTTTATATTTAATGATGTTTCTTTTTTGTTTTTTTTAAGTCTGCCACAGATTAATTACATAAATATACGCCGGTTTAACATCCTCTTCGCCTATTTCTCAAGTAATGAAAAGTCTCCATTTGTAGCCATAGCTTTTCATACACGAGTTAAAAGTAACAATAACTAAAGTAAAGAGATAAAAATAGAAAATGTATGCACGTATCCGTAACATTAAAATGCTTTCACAAAATACTTCCGTACCTGTTTCAAATATATGACCGATCTAGCCCGTGTTGCAGTCCCCGGAAGTCTGATCTGCTCAGTCAAACTTGGTAGTTAAAGCTGTGTTTCTTGACAAACATCATTCTTGTGGTATATGGCAAATCAGTGGACGACACAACCACAGACATAAGGACACAACCGCGGCGCTGCAGCAAAAGGAAGCGCTGCTGATGACGATCGAAGAAGATGGCAGTGTGACTGCGCATGTGCGAATGATTTACTGATTTGGATGGATCAGCTAAAGTTTTTCTGTTGATGTTGGAATCCTTTTAATTCAATGAAAAAATACAAAATAATCCAACTTTTTAAATAATGCTTGAATTATAATTATTTTTAGAACAATTATATAATGGACTTGCGTTCATCCATTGTCTACATCCACTAATCAGATTGGAGTATTTGTGTGCATTTTGTATGTGTGTTTTTAGTGACTCACTATTCTATCCTATTCTTACAAATTTTATCCAAAACTGATTTATTAAACACCACATTTTGAGCAATAGGCATGTTCATTTCTGTTTTTCACAAGCAATATGACATGTTTTGCTCTATTTCTCAAACTCTTCTGCTTATTCCGTATGCAGTCACAAGTATCAGCCAGTAGGTGGCAGCAAATTGTCATCAATATTTCTTTTAAATTCTGATTGTTTACATGGACATGCAGCCCAGCCTTTATGTGCTGTCTGGAATTAATTTTTAAGATTAGTTTACTCTGTATTCATTTGAGCCATTTAATAAGGGCATCACAGTACTTGTCTGTAATGAATGGCTATGTGAATTAGTACATAAGCAAACATAGTTTTTAATTTACAATAAGCTACCAATTTCACTTAGCTGATAGCAAGAACCTTCATAATAACAATTAGAGACGTTTCTATTTGAATTTGAGGTTCTCTATTTTGATGTTTGATGTTCTGCTGAAAGACTAGAGGTTCAGCCTCTTACTCTCCATGTGTTAAAGGTATTTAGTCAAGACAACTTGCATTGTTTTATACACATAAAACATTTTTACCCATATATGAAATAAGTATTATGCATATTTTTTTCTTAGAGAAAATATTTCTTATGCAATTCACACCATATGTTGACTACAACTCAAGTTATCATTATGCTGGTGGACTAGTAGATGTACAGAAAGGTATTAAATTCTTTGAAAAAAGCCTTTCATGAGAATAACAGCTTCATCATGTTTGGTGAAGCAGCTCCTGTGCATTTAAAAGGTGGGATTTTGAGTTTTTCTTCCACTAAGACTTGCTTAAACTCTTGAAGGTTCTTTCTTGGTCTTTTACACAAATTTTGATCTTGATTTTCTTTTTTTTTTTCTTTAGATTTTCCTTTGGATACAAATCAGGTGATTGGGTTGGGCATTCTGGCAGTGTTCGTTTCTTTCCTTCAAACTAATTAAGAGTTAGTTAAGAGGCTTTGTGTTTGGATTATTGTCTTGCTTTGCAATCGAAACAGACTTTATCTTTAGATTCTTATCAAGAATATTTGCATATTTCCCCATTCTTCTCTCCTACAGTTATAGAAAGTCTGCTTATGTATAAAGACACACTGTAATGATCCCACTTGCAATTTTTAAGCGTTTTTGGTGACTTACAGTGTCACTTTTCCATCAAACCCAGTGTGCTCAATGTATCTAACCAAACTAAATATATTTGACTAATATTTCATTGGCTTGTCCAAGTCTTCTGTAGTTATCTTTAAAGAAGCTTCAGCTTTGTTTTTGCTTCACCAGAGGAGTAACGGCCTCTGTATGGTAAATCTATTTAGATACTAGTGTGGTTCTGTGCATTTTGCTCATAGGAAAGACTGCACCAGGTATTTCTGACAGCATTCATTGGCTCTTGGACAATTGTTATGTTGAAATAATGTTCTTCCCACTTCCAGATAAGAGAAAGAAAGCGATTGATAAGTGGGCAGATGGAGAGACAGACAGATAGATGCTTTAAACTTTATGTCAAACTCTATGACTTCCAGCTGTCACTGATCTCTCCCACAGTTCCAAGCTTGTTCACTTGGTGGAAAATTGTTGAGAGTTGTTTTTGTTTTTTTCTAGTTTTATGCCTTCTGCTACAATGTACAGCAAGTAACTTGTTTGATGGACTGATGTTTGCTGCTGACCCAGTAAGCTATACTTATGGACCTGTAGATTCGCTCAGCAAGGGTAAGACACCATGTCTCTCAAAGAACATAGGGGCTATTTCATAATTCAGCATATACAACACTTACATCAGTGGGTGTTCAACCCTTCGCTGTTCACCTTTGTTCTAGGATTTCAGAAAGGGAGAGAAATTATTGCCTGTTGTCAATCTCAAAACCCAACCATGTGCCTTACTGACCTGGACCAGATGGTGTGAAGTCAACTTTTTCTGACACTGACAGACGACACTGTCTTCTGATTGGAGTTAAAAAAAAAACGTAACCAGGAAAGAACTGTAGATTTGGAAGTATTTTTAAATGTGATGTAACAATCAGTCATTTAAAATAACTTTTTTGTTCACACATCAAACTCACTCATTATCAAAATCAAATATATCTCTTTAAACAACTTTTTTAAAATTCCCATCACATTTGCACTCTTGAAGCAAGAAAAGCAGATTGAACTTTTTTTTTCAGCACGTAAACATTGTAAAAATAAACTGTAAAAAAGTTGCACACACTTTAAAGTGCAAATTTAATGTGTGTCTGAATGAGTGAATGCAGTTTGTAATGTAAAGTCCTGCCTGGCATGGCCATAAACAACTGGTCTATAAAGGCATTTCCTTTTGCATATAAGTTTATGTGGAAGCCGGCCGGGATCATGAGGATCTATTCTGAGTGCATCTAAAGCATATCTGAAAGGTCTTTAATTGGAGGAACACTTCTTTAGTCAAGCTCATAAAACAACCAAGCCTTTTAAGACTTAGAGTCCAGTCGGGATGCCATCTTCTTTAATATGTAAGACTATAAAATATGAATGAGTTATCTACCTCCAAATTAAACTGGAGCATTTTACCTTTACTACATAAAATGCACCTATAGAATAACTTAAAATGTTCTATTTTTCCTTGTCTGACTGACATGGTAGCTCAGTAGGTTACAGAATGCAAACTTTTGTCCTGGGAGACCAAGGTGACTCATGTGGCTCATCGTTCTTAGGGGAACCGCAGAGGAAATGTGGAGCAGCATTATGACAGTCGTACTGCCATTTCAGATGAGGCAGCTTCCTGTGTGTCCCACGGCACACAGGCACTGGTGAAACTCCCCACACAGGTCATTATTTAAATACTGTTGTTCTAAACAAAGACTGATATTTGATGCATTATTTATGTAGAATATAATCCCAACCCTGATTTTAATATTTGAACCCTGTCCTTAAAAATGTTGTCTTTCATTCTGGAACTACAGAGCTTGTTCTTGTTGTCTTTCTGTCACTTTGCATCTGCTTCATGGTTTACCTTATTGCTTTCGTAAAATTTCTGAGAGATTTAACTTTTTTTTCATGTACTTTACTGGTTTAGTTCTGCCGTCTGATTCAACATAAATGTAATTGTCAACCTACCAAATCACCACAGAGATTGATCTTTTTTGCTAAGTGTTATGAGTTTACACGATGCATGTGAATATAATATCTTAGGGAGATAATGCTGCCAATAACAACACTCTCCTCCTGCTATTAACCTTTTACTCTTTTGTATTCTTTTGTTGTGTATCTGCTCTACCTTCTCAAACTCCCAGTCGGTCATATAGCAGATGGTCACTCCTACTTAGCCAGGTTCTGGTTCTGTTGGGCATTTCTTCCTGTTAAAGGGGAGGTTTTCCTCCCACCTATCATGCATCCGTAGCATGAGAGACTGCTGAAAATTCAATGACACAATGCATATGATTGTCTCCTGCTGCTACATGCTCATCCAGGAGGAGTAAATGCTGCAATCAGGGACTCAATGCAACCTGCTGGGTTTCTTTTAATAGATAACTTTGTAAACTGACTTGAATAATGAACCAAACTTAATGCACTGTTTAATAAGTAGGATTATTTGGAATTCATGTGTGATTGATTTTATTTATTTATTTTTTATGAAGTGTCTCAAGATGGTATCTGTTGTGAATTGGTGGTACATAAATGAGTTGAATTGCAATTGTGAATTCCATATTCTTATATTTGGAATGCACAGGTGTTACTTTGACTCATGCTTCAATTCCAGTAGTTTTGCAGCTCAGTAAAAACTCAGTAAAAAAATGGCAACACTCTGTAGAACGTCAGTGGGCTGGAAAAATCTTCTCCAGGGTTAAAAAGGTTTGAGGCCTCTAAAAGTCCCTGAAACCAATCTGATGGGATCTGATGGCATCTGTTGGAAAGTGGCCCAGTCTACAAAGACAATTTAAAGGGATCAAATGATTTAATGCTAACCTCCACTTAGTCACCCAGGGATTCCTAGAGGTTCTGCTTTAACCCTCTGAATAGTGCTTTCCCTCTTCTTTTCTAGCGAGAAGTGTTATGTTGTTTGTGAGTTCTCAGAGTGTTATTGCTGTCTGTATATTGCTCAAAGCAAACAAGCTGAATAGCATTGTTTAGCCTAAACTAATTATTTGTGGTGACTTGAGTAAAACTATTTCAGTCTCAAGAGGAGTGAGCACAACAAAAAACAAACATGCAACTGTTTCACAAAGGTCAACAGCAGACTAGCGCATAGAGGGACTTCGTATTTTCAACATTGCTAATGAAGCCTAAGTGGTTATGTGTTGCACATTTTTGTTTCCGCTCCCATGCTCTGCTGCGCAGGGTCTTGGTTAATGATCACTTTTGTTTGAAACTGTTTTCACACCAGTCTAGAATCAGCTGTTGAATGAGCTACTGGAGCAAGATCAATATCAATATGCTGTATGATGGCAAATAATTTCAGTCTTGTTTTTGATTTCTGCACAGGGTCTTATTTGTTTTTCTTTTTACCATTTCTTTTTGTGTGTTTTCTTTTTCACATCTTTCAAAAAATAATGATGATGAGTCATTATTGTAGCCGTAATTTTACCAGTTTTAAGAATAATGTCAGTCACTTAACATTGATCTCTTGCATGTTTTTGTTCAGCACATTTTTAGATTTAGTTTTAATTCAGCCTCTTAAACTGGGCCTTTCCGGGTTACTATGGAAAATGATAAGTGAACATTTAATATCTCAGCTTATCTTATTTGGTTAAAATACTGTAAGATAGATTTCTCATATTTAAACTTCAGAAAAACAGTCTTTGCACTTTTCCAATCTTTATTATTTTGTAAGCCAGTCCTACCTGAGTAGTGATGAGATTGCATCAGTTTTTCTTGTTTGTAATAACTCTTAGAAAAATCCAATCGTCCAAAATCATTAAATGTTTAAAAACATGTTTCAAAGAAAAACAACTCCAACTGCACATTAATCAATATACATTTAATTCAAATAGATCCCATTCATTCCAGTCCATATTAAATTAATATAATCCATTTCACATTAAATTTTATTCATTCATCCAACCATCCATCCATTGTGTTCCTCTTACCTGTGACTGGTTTACAAGGATAACAAGTCCAGGAGAAAACTGCAGATATCCCTCCACCAACTGAACAACAAAGACACACAAACACGTCCACGAAAGAAATGAAGTAAAGCAAATAATCAGTGATTCCTTTCTGTGGGAATGGAAAATAGCAATAATGTCATCCATAACTAAATACTAATTCTATAGGATTTAGTAACACATCCCAAGTGTGACATGATCCTATCCTTCAAACTCTGTCACCCATAAAATAAGCCATTACTGTTACCAGATAAATAATTATTTAATTGGGACAGAGGCATTGGTATGTGTGCTCTGTAACAGTGTGATGAGAAGGTGGAGGCTGGCTGCTAAAAAAAGAAACTGTACTTTCCATTCTCTGGTAGCCCAAGAGTGCCTTTTTTTATTCTGCTGACACAGTGAAATATTAATGTGGAATAAATTCCCATCTAATTAGGGCGTCTGAATTAATTAGGAAGCATTTAATTAGTGTAGTTTCCTCTTCAGTTGAGGAGAGGTTTTGATCTGAGCCATATGGCTCCTTCCTCAGATGTACTGTGGTTCAGAGGCTTATAAATATGAACTACTTTAGTTAGCCATTACAATGATAATTCTGTTTCTGTCACCGAACATGAATTGTGTATTAACCCCCGTTGTTATAAAGTTGTTATTCTGGTGTTGCATTTCGTAGATAATCAGAAAACTTGATGGGAATATGTGGACTAAAACATTTCAGACCTGTGGCCCTGAAATGTTTTTTTAAATAGCCCCTGAGCTCCAAACTGTAAAACTTGTGAAAAACAGGAGGCGTAGAAGGTGGACCAGGAGTTTCCTCCTGCTGCTGCAGAGGTACTGTGCTGCTGCTTCATTTATAGGTTCAGTCTAAAGCAAAGGCATTTTTCTTTTATTTAGCTGCATCAGATTTGTGAGTTTGACATGATGTTTTGTGGAACAAGACGTATCATTTATGATCATTGCAGTTACAGATAACTGCAGAAAAATATCTGCAAAAATTTAAAACGGGAACAGCAGAAAGTCAAAATTTCACTCAAGCCAAATCTGAACAGACTAGCTGTTGAGTGATCCAGCTGGGCACATATAATCAATATGTTCAAATATTTTATAAAGTTTGAGCAAATAGAACCAAAAGAAATAAGCAGAATTTGTTTTTACATTTCAGTACATCTCAGTACATTCAAATAAAATCCAACTTATTTTTTCTTACCCTTCTTTTATTTCATTGCATCATTTGGAAGATTCAAATCTTTGCTGCAGCATGACTAGATACAAGTGAAGATATTCTCCATATGGAGAATGCCATTCTGTGCAATGATTTTAAAATTGCACCAGGCTCTGTACACATGACTCCGTGAAAACATTCTGTAAAAATCATGCACATAAGATCCAAAATAGATGTTTTTTTTCACTTGGAGAGAGGAGATCACACTTAATCTCTAAAGACTGTAGTTGTTACATATGAATTGCAGAGTTATAATTATATAACTTGTGAAATATCTTGAAAACTGCTGTGGCTAAGAGGTCAAGACTCTACTGGAGATGTTAAATTGAATAAAAAATGTAATGTAACAAGAATGCTATAGTGCCTTCTGTCGACAATAATAATCTTTGCGATGTTCAGGAGAACTCTAAAGCTATTCTGATGTTCTTAGTTTTCTGTTAATCTCAAACATACCAAACCTATTTCAATACCCTTGAACAACACTGACAAAACGTGGTGAGATAATTAGTTTTTGAAAGGGTATAGAAAAGAAGACACTGCATCCCATCTGGAGATCCTGTTAGTGTGGTTAAAATTTAAAAGAGGGAAGAGGTGGAAGCTAAGAATTAGGTCCTGCAAATGGAAATGTTTTATTTTAGGAGTTTGCATTTAAAGAGCGAAACAGCATTCTCACTTTAATCCTCAGTTCCAGCCTGGCCACAGGCTGATGCGAGCAGATACATTTGAATCTCCTGGAAATGCCTTAAGGTGTGGAGCTATAGATATTGCTGATGCAGTCATAGATGCAAAGCTAAGAGATTACTATTCATGCAAAGGAAAAGAAACTGCAGACAATTCATCTGCAGGGGTTTCCAAAGAGAAGGTAGGCCATTTCAAAAACATTAACATCTTGTTGGTGAAGGGGAAAAATGATTACCATATCCTCTAACTTAGACAAGAAAATATCAGCAACTGGCAGTTTTAATTGTTCTTGTTTGTTTCTTAATGTAACCCATGCTTATATCTTAATATTGATAACATTGCACTAACATATTTCTCAATCTCTGTAAATACAGATCCAGTCCTGTACAGTTATATGTTTTATATATCATGATAGATTTAAAAAATACTGTTAAAAAAAACTTTTAAAAAACCTCTGATTAAATTCAGCTTGTGATTATTAAGCGTATAAAGAGCAACTAAACTGCTGAACATTCAAAGATGTACACAAATGCACACTACATTTTTACTTTCACTTATACTAAGGAAATAAGCAATCCTGCAGGTTCTTTAAATTATAAAACAGAGGTTGGTAACTCATGAAATTTGGCATTTTTTAACTTGTAGCTGTTGTCTATTGGTCAAATTAAATTTTTTCAGCTGCTTATGTGTCTCTCCACTTACAAACATATTTACTTTTAAATCAATGCTATTCACAAGGCCTGGATGACAGATAAAAATTAGCTGTGTGACTAAATCTGTCACATTTACACAATGGACTGAGGGCTTTGCAATGATGGATATGGTTTTGTTGCTTTTGAATAAATAAAGAGAAAAAGAGGCAGCCTAGAAACAAAGTTTGGGGTTCACTTTTCTAAGATGGCAGGAAAGCTGTCAGCTCAAGCAGGATGAATATTCCTGTTCTTCTATCATCTTTGACAGCACTAAGGCGTCCTTGAGCAACAAACTGGGGATATAAAATTATATTTGCCAACTGCCCTAAAAAGTGTTACCTTTCTCTCTGTCATCTTCTTAGTAAAGTATGCGGGATTTCAGTAGTTGGTAGGTTTAATTCCTGTGTAAAAAGTAAATAAAGATTATTATTCGAGTGAATAGACATTGCCTCCAATTAATATGGCTCAAGTGTATTAAAAAAAAATAAGCAACTGACAGTTGTGAGTCTTGAATGTAATCGTTTCTTGTAAATCCACATGAACGCTTGTCTAATGATGTACTCAGTTTCTTTCCACAGAGTGATTCGCTTCTATAAATAATAGGAGGCAAAATCTGTAATGATAGCTTCCAGTTCTTGACAATATTTCCTTTTACTCTGTAAATGTAATGCCTTATTTTGCATAAGAACATTAATACAAAAAAAGACATCAACATATAATTGTGTATTAGAATAGGAGGTAACATTACAGATAATTGTAACTATTCAACATCAGGAACAAAAGTTTCCTAAGAAGTATAGAAGGACAGAGTCAATTTAGGTTGGGTTAAGTGTAAATAAGAGCATTTCTTTATCAAAATTTACTCATCACTGTTCAGAAAAAATCCCCCAACAACAACAAATAGGTCCATTAATGCATTTTACAGCAACAAAAACCCTGTTCATCTGATAGAACCATCCCAGTAATAAATAAAATGGCACATTAACATCTAAAGGTGTGAATCTTCATGTGCAGCCTCATAAAATAGTTGTCATTTGTGAAATGATTGATGAGATTATCAAAAATCTATCCATCTGCTTTTATCAGTCTGTTAGTGATGAATAGAACGAAGATAAGAAGGATGACAGAACAGTGACTGAGGCGACTGATAGCTTTGTTTATACCTCTAGAGGCAGATATGCTGACAAATAACTGTCAATCTCTTGAATCTGTACAAATGAACACAATTCGTACTGGCAGAGTGAAATTCTTGTTGTTAATCTTATCACGGTTTAAGTTTTAATTCCAGACCAACGTAAATAACTCACATTAAAAGAAAAAGTCTGCACAGATGTTTTTCTACAAAATGTTTAAACTTTTGAATAATTTGTGACTTTATGTTAATTGAACTTTTTCAGTTGAAATAGGAATAAATGGCACAAGTGCAAACCTATCATCCACCAAGCTGACAGACAGACCTATGAAGGATGAGTCAGAGAAACAGAGATCTATGGTAGGTTTGGAGGAGCTGCAGGGACTACTCACTCAGGTGGGATAATCTGCTCACTTAAAAACTTACTATACTTTACCAGTCAGGTTTTAACCAAACAAAGCCTTTGAGATGCAAAGTATCTCAAACAAAAGCATCTTTTTAAGATGCTTTTGTCTATTATTCAGTTTTGGATATAATATGTAGAGGACATTGGAAGTATGTGGAAAAAAAGAGTTTGTTTTCAGACACACTTTTCATATACTTAATCCTGACATAGTTCAAGGATTATGAGCGACTTTACAAAGCACTGTATCTCTTTAGGCTAAAGCAAATGAGGTCTTTGTCAAGTATATGACCAAATACTCTAAAGCTTAAAAAATGTTGACTCTTTTGTTTGAATCAAATGCATGTCAACTACAAATCTTGGAACTTTTAAACAAAATCATATGCAAATGCTGTTAACTGTTTACACAACAAGCAGAGAAAGACAAATTATCACAGCCGCCCAGCTTGCAGCGCAAACACGACTGTTTGTTTGTGATTGGGATCTTTCTGTTTGCAGTGTTGGGTCATTACCTCCGCAGTTCAAAAATGTAAGCGGATGACCTTTCTGCTAAGTTATTTTTCATGGCAGTCCAAGCCGAAATTGCTACACTTATTCATGCTGACATGAAATGTTCCAGACCCTCAAATAAAATAAAATCTGGCTGAATAAATATTGACTAACAGCCAATATTAACTAGATGATCGCAACTCTTTTGGGCTGTGAATGATTACAGAGCCTGCTATTGTATCTGTTCTTTCTTTGTTTTAAATATTCATGAGCAGAGCAAACAGTAGTTAGTTTACATGTAAATCTTTTAAATAGCGAAGTTGTGCAGATATTTGCATAATCATATTTTGAAATTGTGCTGTTCTCTGTTTACAGTCGAGCTAAACAGCAAAACTCATCTCAGTCAGTTTAAGTATATTTTTGGACAAATGTTTCAAAAGACATGCATAATTTAAGATCAACGCTATATGGCTATAACTCACAACAGCTATCATATCAAAGAGAAACAAATATGAAATATGGAATGAGTTTGATGCAACATAATTTTATAAACACTAACATCCTTAAAATGTAATTAGATACCATTTATCACTATATTTCATAAAAACTGGACAGTTTTTATGAAATCAATCAAATTTTATTTGTATAGCACATTTTAGCAGCAAAGCATTTGAAAGTGCTTTAAATAATTAAAATAAAAACAGCATGTGACATTGAATAACAGTAAGAAACAGAAAGAGATTTAAAAAAAAGACAGTGAGAAAGAGAAATAAGAAATTAAAAAGTAAAACTAAAAACTTTAACATTACATAAAAAAGGCATTAAAAATGTAGACAGTGAGGAAAGAAATAAAAAGAAGTTAAAAACATGAAAGGCATCACGAGGAGTTACCCTGATGGGTTCTCCTCAAAGTAAGGGGTCTCCAAGAGCCTTACCTTTTGCCTTTAGTTGAAACTCTGTCAACTGGGACTCTAACCCTTTAGCCTTTAGTTAAATCTCTGTTTAACAAGGACTCTAACCTTTATAAGTTCCTATCCGCACGAGGATTTACCCTTATAATATTAAATCTAAAACAGTTAATATAAAATACAACTGGTGCCCAAATGGTGCATAAACACTTTTCTGTTTCAGTTCAATACCAAGGATGTGCAGAAGAAAATTCAAACCTGCCAGTCAGGCACCTCAAACACAATGACCTGTTTACTCTGGCTTCTGTTGCCATTTGTACACAAAAGGCTGAGGATCTTGCTCGGGTGAACCTCCACAAATCGCCTTTGTTGCCTGGTGAAGTGTGACACTGATGACTGAGCTGGGAAAGTGATATCATGGTCGCATCTTTTATCCTGTTTGTCACAGCTTTGCCATTCAGGAAGCGTCGTAGAGAGAAAATTAGTAAACACGTCTTTCATCTCGCCATCGTACCACTTCAGAGTCTTTGTATTCTCTTTTGGATGAAGGTGAATAAAAATGAGTATTTTTTTGTCAAATATTAATACAACTTATAAAAAAATAAGTTTGCTTAAATTTATGATGACAAAAATATGACACTCTGATATATATATGCAATCACAAGTCAAGGTATGTTTATTTATTCAATCAAATTAAAGAGCCTGGAATGAAATTTTTACTGTTTTGCATCAGAATTCGTCCTTACATCAGTTTATATTTTGATGCATAGACTAAGCCCCTCCCCATAGAATAAATAAATAAATGATTCAAAGGTTTTCTCTTTCACTAAAACCTTACTCTGAGATAAGAGTTAAAGAAACTCTTACAGGTACCAATACTCAAGTAACTTGACTAAGGAGGTCTAGTCTTTGTTTCACAAAAGAGAAATAGTGAGCAGCGATATAATCAAACAAGGTCAGTGAAGGGCCATATATTTCTTCAACAGAGTGGAGTCTGTCACGGGTTTACTAATGGACTGCAGAGTGAAAGCAGTGGGGGTGGGGATTCTTGACTGCAAGACTAATTCAATTTAAGAAGAGCTAGCAGCTCTCAATATCTCATTACAAATCCTCAGTTAGTTTGGTCATGGATTGTATTGGATTTAGAATGTCCAGAGAACAGCAAACAATGTTTTTCCAATATATTGCTCTCGGTACTGAACATGATGCTGGTGAGCTTTCTAGTCTGAGTGAAATATAGAGAATATGAGTAAATGCTGATGCAGTTCTACTCAGAGCTCTGGGTTGAAAACAAATGACAGAGACGGGTATTTCAGCTTCGGATCATTTTGCTGATCTCACCAACAAGACAAAATATTGACTTGTGGAAAACAGACATGCTGGATAGCAAAGAAAAACGAACAAAATACGTTTTCTAATGCAATGATTTCCACTCATGTCTGTATTTCTCTTTTGCATCTGTTTTTTTTAGTGCTGCGATCAGCCGTACTATTAGCCCTGAAGATATAGTCCTGGTTTGTCATGGGAAATGATTGGCTACATGAGATCAATACTCTCAGTGAAACCCTAGAGCTCTCGCTGAGCGCTGCAGCCAGGATCTGAAATATTTTCACCAGAACTTGTAAAAGCCCGTTGCAATAGTTTTGGGTCAACTTTTATGTGTTTTTTTTTTGCATAACTTTAATCTATTATTTATTAATGTGGAAGAGAAAGCTAATAATAGTTTTAGGTATAATTACTTACTTATTCTGTAACATACTAACCGTGACTTTCATTAATGTCAGCTGTTACAATTCCCCACTGGATCCATTTGTGACTTTTCAAAAACCAAACTGCTTGTGATTCCACCTGACATGCTGCTGCATAGTCCAAGTTAATCTTTCAATTGCATCATTATAAAATGTAATCATCATTCTTTTCTTATTTTTTTAATCACAGCCTCAAATATCTATTTAGCACATAATTCAACCAGGAAATTAACAATGAAAAATAAATAATAGACACCTAAACAAATCTCACATTACTTCAATTAAACCTCATGGAGCAGGCAGGCTAGCCTGTCAGTTGTGGAAGCAATAAATGCATGTGTGTGTAAACCCAAGAGCTGCATAAGCCAATTTTTTTTTACAGTTTCTTTTTTGGCAGGAACAGGGGTTATTGTGCAGTGAAAGTTTCCAGATAACAGAGTCAGGTGACAGGTTAGCAGGTGAATGGATTCTTCAGAATAGCAGACAAGATAGTTAATGAGCAGTGGAAATGGAAGTTACATAAATAAGGAGAACCAGCCTGGATGGCCAGATGTATGAGGTTTAAATCTAGTATAAACAGCCTGACAAGAGTCAAACTACATAATAAAATACAACATAGGTGTGAAGACCTGCTCAAGAGGACATACTTTACCTTACCCTCAAACAGAAATGAGAAACTTCTCATGGAATGCAGAACAATGCAACTGTGACAAGATTAAATAAATATGAAATACAGCAAAAACAAAAATCTAAATAAGTTGTTTGTGTAACAAACATACATACTTATACAGTGTTGTGATCACATCCTTCTGTTTTCCAGGAACAATCTTAGATGCTACTGAATGAACAGTTATAGATGAAAGCTAAAGTATATTGTTTGGCACAAAATTCCCAGTAAGAGATTCTTGATATGAGAATTTGGAGTCATTAGCCATTTTATTTTATCAAAACAGTCTAAACGTTTTGGCATACATACTCTGAGATTTTCATCCATATTGACATCATTACCACCATCATCCTGTTGCAGCTGGTGGCACATTACTGATCTATTACATAATGCATCACCATGCTAAAAGTAACAATCAGACAATGGGTTCACTGTGGTTATAAAGCGATGGTTATGGTCAACAAAATACCCAGGTAAGGTGTAGTATTTAGCTAGGTTCATTTTTACTTTGGGGCCCAAAATATCCCTCACATTACTGTACTATCACCACCAGCCTGAACAGCTGAGATTAGATAGAATATATCATTGCATCCATGTTTTTTGTGCCATATTCTGGTTTTCACACCTCAGTCTCAATGCAAAAATAATTTTTTTGTTTGTTTGTTTTTTATTCTGAAAAAAATTTGCTATTGTGTGTGTAGGTTTAGGAATCTATGTGAAATATGACATGAGTGTGGTCGTCTGCTGTTTCAGCTCATTTGCTTCAAGGTTCCATATTTTGGCCACTCAGAAATGGTATTTCACATGTTTTGGTTGTGACAAGTGGTTACATGAGCTACTATTGGCTTTCTATTATCTGGAACCTGTATGCCCTTTCCCCTAAGGCATTTTTGATCACACAGCTACTCCTCATTGTATATATTTTTCTTTTTCAGATACTTCTCCGTAAACCCAAGAGATGGAAATGTGTGAAAATCCCAGTAGGTTATCAGTTTCTGAAATACTCAGACCAGTCCATTTGGCAACAGCAACCTTGAAATGTTTAGTCATATGAAGCCAGTTTCCTCTGCCCAAATTCAAAGGTGTTCAATTCAAACCATGTTTGAATATTTGAGAAATTAAATATGCTATATTTAAAAAATTCCTACAATAGGAGTGAGAACATTACAGTAGAATCAATGTGTTTATCAGTGCTGTTCCAGGTTAACAGTCATCTAACTGGGAGTTTTAGAGGCTATTGAATGGGGATTTTATTGATGTTGATTTAGAGAGATCTTGGTGATGTCCAGCTTTTGGGCTACTAAGTTTAATGTGAAAATAATAATTAATTTGCGCTAACTTGAATGTTTCTCAAACTGGCTCGATAACATTTTATTTGGCTCAGTCTTTTCAGCACAGTGCTTGAAGCTTCGTTGTAGGCCAAATTTCACAGATACAGTGATACAATTGTGTCGTCATGCTATTTTCAGCCCTTTTTCCCTCCAGTACAACATGTGGATCTACGCCAAGATTTGTCTTTTAATTAAAACACACACATACGGTAGGGGACATACAAGATTTTAAATAAATAAGGATGCGTCATATTGGATTTTCTGGAGAACAGCTGCATACCTTATTTATGAAGAAGCTATGCAACAATAGCTCAAGAATAAAATATGGTACTCAAGGGTTGTTCTTACATGTCTTTCACTCCTTTGACATTTTTACTGCAGGTTAGAAGTAGGTGAGAGAAATCTAAATTGAATTTAAATTCCCTAAAGTTATAATGCAATGTAACCCATAATGATTAGTAGTTTTTGAGATCATGCTTGATTCTTAACTCTCTTGTGTACCTTTGCACACTGTCCAACATGCTGTATGCAAACAAGCAACACCTGTATTATGCACATTTTTTATGACAGAATCCTGGCAGATGGAGGCACTGAGTACCTCGACATACAGCCCAGCTGGAGGCAGAGTTCCTGGAGGAATTCCAGCAAAGCCACAATCAGTCTTTTGCCAGATTTATTCTAATGGCCTGATGTTTAATTCCTGCAGCAAACAGAAAGGGAAGGCTATTTTCCTCTATAGATTAGGGGATAAGACATCCAAAATATGTTCTTACTATAGTTGATATCATTTTATTTGTTAAAAAGATGGGCTTTTGGGGGATTCAAATGGAAATACCGAATTCTCACACCTGTTCTTTTTTATACACACTTAGAACCATCATGTTTCTGGATAATTCCCTGACTAACATGCAGACTCATACGCAGGACTCAAAATTAAAAGTGTAGAGTTTATATGCATGTGATGAAGGAAGGTTTGGATCAGAGTTTGGCAGCATCTGGAGGAAGACAGGGACAGTCAGGGATGGTGAGGGAGTTGTGCTGATGACTCTGTAAGGAAGAGTAAATAAGACGGATTTACTGTTTTTAGGAGGTGGATTGATGTTGAGGGGTAATCAGAGATTTTGGCACAAGATGGTGGAATATAATCTGGTAGAGGTTTGTATTTTAGAGGAGCTTCTACTGCAAGCAGAGTAGACGGCTTGTGAGAACGTGATGGTGCTGAACAGAGAGAACTGAAGAGCCGGAAGGCAGATTAATAACCATGGTTTTGTATTCCTGTATTTTGAAAACACACAAAAGACAAATTGTACTGTGAAGTTTGACATATTCCATGCTCTTCCGGCATCATTACTTTTATCTCTTAAAAAGCATTTTATTCACAAATAAAGATATGTGAACCCATGTTGCATACTTTTTTTTCACCTGGGCTCATATAGCTGCAAAATGGACCCTGAAACCATTCGGAGGATTTAATAGTACAACCATGGTTAGCTTGATTATGTTGACATTTAAGGAAATATAATCAATATCACTGCTGTATTCATGTGTGTGCTTGCACCTCAAACACCATGGCAACCAGCAAATGGATGTAGCGTCATGCTCAAGTACCCAGATAAGTATTTTAATCAGCAGTTAAGTGCTGAATGCCATTCATCAGATTTGAACAGGTAAAGATCTGAAGTGGAGGTCTAACAGGTTCCACAAAAATGTATTCATGCTGAGATATATGGCTCTAGCATTAACTCAGTCCTACCACAGGGCTGGTATAACATATTTGCCTTTTTGGATATGTTCTCTTTTTGTTGTTGATGTTTTTTACAGAAACATGCTTCAGATAATCCTAAAAATGTTAATACATTATGTTATTTTGGGAAGAAGAAAAGGGAAAAATCTGTTCAGATGTTCTTGACCTTGTTGAAAAAGTCATTGCCTTAAACTTAATGCATTCCCCTTGGCGACAACAACTGAGACCAAGTGGCTACAAAAACTGGCTTTTACGTCACGGTGAAGGAACTTTGGCCCACTCTTCGCATATTTGCATGAATGGTCTGTTTGAGGCCACAACGCAACATTTCAGTTGGGTTTAAGTCCAGTCTCTGAATCTTTATTTTGTTTGTTTGAGTCATCAGATGTGGATTTTCTGACCTTGTAACTTAATGTTATTTTCCTGATTTTTTTTTTAGACTGGGGCATAATATGTTACTTTGTTAAATAATTGTGTCCTTGGGGTTGTATTCCTTTTTAGCATAGGGAGCATAGCATTTTTAGCATGGTAAATTTTATATAGTCATTAAAAAATGAAATCATTACTTCAAGTCTGTGTTTTGAATTTTCTCAGATTATCTTGGGTTGATACTTATTGTTGATCGGAAAGATTTTACAGTGACAAAGAAACAGACAAAATCTGCAAGGCGGCTAATATGTTTTAAATGTAAACAGTCCCCATTTGAATTGGCTCTACATGTCCCAAAATACAGGGTATTTTCAACAAAATTCAACCCCATTGCATTTACTTAAAAAACGAAACTACAGAAAAGAGTTTGGCAAAAGCCACACCCCTGACATTCAGTTGAAAGAAACCAGGTCACAGAGTGAGGTTCTGTCCACTGAAGCCCAAAATTAAAGCACATGGTGGAACAGTGTGAGAGCAGCTTATTTCATGGACTGGCAGCAGAAACCTTCAGGACTTCCTACTGACTGGAAAAAAACGTGTGTGTGTGTGTGTGTGTGTGTGTGTGTGTGTGTGTGTGTGTGTGCTTGTGGAAGAGAGAAGGCAAGAAAAATGGAGAGAGAGACAGAAAGAGAGAGGAGAAAATAGATACGTGAGGAAGCAAGCTGTTTTAACTGGCTTGTCCACACATTTCCATCTGTCACCCTTAGACCCTGTGGAAAAAAGTATATATCATTCAATAGAAGTTGGGATGCATACAGTCGTTATCAGGTTCACAACCATCCAACACAATCCTTTAAGTGGAACCTGACTATTTCTGGGTAGCACAAATCTGACTAGTGAACTGTTTTTATTGCTCTCCAAAGCTGGTTGTATAATAGAAAGTTATTCTCATTCATTTTTGGTTTCTGATTGTTCTTTGCTGCTCAGTCAGTGACTATAAACTGATTATGCAAAATTACTTTGGCTGCCAGGATTACCCATGTATGCTACATGTTAGATAAGGGAAAAGAAAAGAAAACCCTACCACTCAGTTTCTGATTTTACCTTAATCCAGCAGAAGAATCACTTCCGCTACAATGACTTAAATAAAGGCGACTGTATTGCATTTCAATTAACTTGCTTGACGAAGACCTTCAGCAACCACTTCAGTCAAATTTGTTAGCCTTGTTTTCTGTGTGTAGCTTTCATTTTCTGCCTTTCACTTTCACTTTAGAAATTCTTGTTCTATTTCCTCGACTCTGCAGCGTGCCTTTACTAAAAACATTTGATGGAAGGAACCCAAGGAGTTTGACCTTTGCTTTCAAAGTGGCACAGGCGAATATAATAGGGGAGGAAAAATAAGTCCCTTTGGTAAGTACACCAGGCTATGTACCAAAAGGAAAAAAGAAAAGAAAAAATACACTTCAAACAAATGGAACGAAATGAACCCTAAAGCACTACATTTCCACCTTTTATAGAATAATAAACATTGGATTGTACTTGTATTTGACCTCAATCTTTACTTTAGCCTGATCACATGCCCTTCTCATTAAGATTTATGTTTTTTTTTATTCTAAAAGGTACACAGCTGTGTTATGTACAATGATCCATCTGAATCCCTTACCAGCAGTTCTAGACAAACTGCAGAAATGACTCGTCATTACTGGCCAGCAGACGTCTTTTATTCCAGGGTAAAACCTTGTCCTTTTCATTCAGTCGCTGCAAAAATGTTCCTCTTCTCCATTATGTTGTTATCTCTGTCTGTGAGGTAGCAGAGAAATTAAATTACTTATCTCCAACTTCATTAACTTTCTTATCTTTGCATAGGCACATATCAAACACAACTTCTCTAAAAATATGACTCTCTTCAGTGCCTTTTTATTCAAAAGGCATTTTAGTCTGGCACAAGAGAAATAAAACGAATTTAATTTAGTCACTAGTGGAGGAAAAATATTGAATTCTACTTCATTTGCTTGAAATGTTGAATATATTCTTTTTGCATAAGTGCAAGGCTATAATTAGTTTTGTGCATGAAAATGTGCATGAAGATATGCCAAATTAGCCACAAGACAAGAGTATACAACGATGTTTAGGAAAATATATCCTAAGATTATAACACTGACAGGAGGATTCACAAAGCTGGACTATTAGTCATGTTTTTATCTGTCTTTTACACCATTTTTTTCAGTTTATGTTATTTTGATCTCACTAAAACATTTATTTTTTTGTCAGATACAGAAATCATCATTTCTCTACCGATATTGAGGCACTTCTCAAAACTCTTTATGGAACATCGTACAACTGTACCAGGGAGGAATTATATGAAAGCTGCCATTCAATAAGAAATGTAGATGGTTTTAATGAACCAATACACTTTGCAAAACCATTATGCAATTGGATAAATTGAGTCCAGTACAGTGCCTGTGAATCTCTGGGAACACTCCCATCCATTTGCGTTTTGTAAAGAAAAAATGCAAAAAACGCGAATAAAATCCTAATAAATCACGTTTTACCATTTTTTAATGTGGAACAGTAATACACATTTTGTTTAATTGTGTAAAAAATAACCCTTCACTTCTTAAAAAACATTAAAATGTGAAATTGATCTTCCCTTTCCAAAGGACATGCAGCGTGGGAATACAGGAAAAGAGATAAAAGGGAAAAAAAGGTGTCATGTAAGTAGGTCCACTTATTTTAGCAAGTAATCATTCTTGTGAGAGAAGTTGTGTCACGCTGGGTCGATTGCTGGGTAAACTTCAATATGGAAAAATGGTGAGCGAAATCCCATTGAGTTTATCTCTTCTCGGCCTTTGGGAAATCACACTGCAGTTTACCTGGCCTCTTTCTAAAATCCACCTTTATCATCTTCACAACAATTTCTGTGTTGTAGGTGGAGGTTTTTGGATTAAAGAGCACTTCATATCATCCAGCAGTCTGCTCACTCTGAATAGAAATTACATTTGAGGCCTCACTTGTGTACAATAGCTTTATCATGTATAAACCCAAATTAATCTTTTAAAATAACATGGCAAAACACTAAGATATGCCAATGATATGCAATTATTGACAGATTTGATCAGAGTCCATTATGGTGTTGTCACGGGAAGGACTGGCTTTACCCGACTGGCTCTTTTCTCTGCAGCGAGTTTTGTTGCTTTCCTTAAATGTGAATGTCCTCATGAAGGTTCAGCAGTAAAATAGTTTTCCTTCAAAGCAGAAAAGACTAACGACAAAAACACCTGTGTTCAAGGTTTTGGGTTACAGATTTAAATGAAGAAATTCAATAAAAGAAAAAGATACATAGCTACATATATACAAGAGATTATTGTTCAAGGCAAGTTAAGTAAATAAAATTATGCTAAATTGCCATGTGGTATTAAAATTATTTGGAAGATATTTTTTCACCAGTAGTAGAAAGATATTCAGCATAAAAGAAGGCATGAAAATGTTGGATGGATAACATTTTATTAGTGTTCACCTGCTGTTTTAGCAGATTTGATCAATTTAAAGCAACATAAAATTAAAATGTCCATTTGAGTACAATGCATTGATGTGCTATCAGATGTTGCCAGTTTACAGTTTCACTTTCTCAAGCTGAGTACAATGTTGTCCATATTTTTATGTTATGGTTTTTGAGCTTTCTGACTGATATCACCACAGCACCTTTGGGTTTTAGCACTGAATGTGACATGTCCCTGTGAGACACATCATAGTCCATAGAGAAATAGTGCAAAGATGAATAACCTAGAATGTATCTATGTGTATGCTTTAATATGGTGAAATGCTGAAGTAAAAGACTGAATGGTCCCATTGACAGAATGAATTGCAGAGTTTTGAAACCTGAAGGACGAAAGACAAGTGCCACCAACAACTTAATAAAAAAGACTTTTATTTCCTTCTATAAACATAAGAGCAGATTACTTTAAATAGATAATTAAATAAAGTTTTGCTTTCATGAATGCCTAACATTGTGCCTCATTTACTCTGCCCTCTTACTCTTTGCTAGCATACAGTCAAAGACAATAAAAATAATGGCTGTTTTTTTTTCTTTTTACAAAAGTTACTTTCACATTGGAATAGGACATGCAACAAGTCTTGACAAACAATAATCACATTCAGTTTTTATAGAATATTGTTTTGTAATCTTTACCAAAGCAAAGGAGAAGCATCTACAGCCAAAGAAGAGAAACCAATAAAAATGATGTCTTTTCACCCAAAGTATGCCAAGCTTTGCTCAACTTCAGTTATTAATCCCTTAGTGTATAAATCAGTTTCCTACTGACCTTGCACATTAATTCATTTGATTGTCAGCGCATATTTTTGGAGAGCACAGTTATTAAGTGACTCCATTCAAATTATTAAATTATGCTAAAATAGAATTTCTGCTGGCAGTTTGATAGATGATGGAATCGCCTCCACCACTGCATTTTCTGGGAGCTTGAATGCATTCTCCAATAATGTGATTTATTTAAATCAATTCCATGTTTATTTCTCCTGAGGTTTGCTGTGTTGTTTATCGAATAAATCCACTCCTCCAATTTCTTTCACACCCACACAGGAAATGATCATCACTTGAAAGAAGACATTGCAGAGATTCTGAAAAAAAGTAGTGATGATATGATTGGAAATGTGATTAATATATTTAGCATCTAAACCTTAGATGGACTGGTTTGATAAATAACCTCATCTACCTGTCTATCTATCTAGCTCCAAACTGCCCGTGATATTAAAATCAAATGAATAACCAAAAAAAAGTGACAGAACAGTTTTTTTTTTCACACAGCAGAGATTAAATTCACCCCAGGAGCTTGACCCAGTGAAAGTGTGTCCAAAACATTCAAACAGCAAATTCTGCTATTTATTGTATGTCATTGGCTACATGGTATGAAATAACACCAGAAAGATACACTGTGAAAATGTCAGTGTTGAATTAACACCCCAAAGTGTCTATTATGTCCAAGTCAGCTGGTGTTAAATTCAACAACACAGAGTGTCGCATTAATATTTACAACGGTGTTAGTGTTATAATATATATTAAAAGTAACACCAGTGTAGTGTTGATCACAAAAACAATGTGGTGTTAAAAACGTAAATAATTGACCCACAAAGTGTCAATATCAATCAAATTCAGTGGAAAATACTCAACAATACACAGAAATGGAAAGTTCAACTTTTCTTAAACCCATTTTAGTATTACAGACCAAAGTTAATTTAACAAAAAAATGGGTGTCAATCATTTAACACTTTCAAAAGTGTTACCTTAACACCAGCTGACTTGGACACATATAGAAACTTATGGGTGTTAATTCAACACTGACATTTTTACTGTGTACAAGTTGTTTCAGTAAAACTAAAGATAAATGTTCAAAATCCATCTCAGTGGAAAACATAACAACCCCTCCTCAGGTACCACTGTTGTCAAGACACAAAAACTCTGATTTTCCTCAATGTTTAATGGTTATGAGCTTTGGCCCTTGTCTGTAACTACTGCATATAACAGCAGTTATTCCTTGAATTATTGACGTCATGCCAGCAAATGGAATAGGCGAGCATAAGGAATGTTGCTGAGGCTCTAATAACTGCAACATAATAGCACTCACAGTGCAGGGTCTGTAAGTGGCTGCAATAATATACAGCAACTGTATACATTACATATTATACAGGAACTGATCTTAGCAGAATATATGCTCCTAGACCCAAAGGGACACAGTGCAAAATGCTCTGATGGGACTTGAATCCATTTTCAGTGCTGCTGGCCAAGCACCCATATATAGCAGAGGCTGACAAGGAGCAGAAGACAACAGTTGTGATAAATGGCAATCTCAGAAGAAGTTAACATCAAGAACAAAGAGCATTTCATGTTCTGAGGTCTGAAAGAACAAGTGCAACATCTCCCAGAGGTAATAGGAACGCTGGGGAGGTAACCCTTAAACCCATGGAGTGGCTCTCCTAGTAACAACTACAATGCTGCAGAAATCCCTCAAACTCCCTGGCCTCTGGCAAACGATCTGAGCTTGAGGGAGACATACACACCACCCTTACAGTCCACCGAAATGTCTTTTTAAATTGGCATTGTTACATAAAACATCCGCTTCTCAGCTGAAATGCAATCATCCTAATGAGCACTGCGCAAACCAAGATTAACTCACAGCCTTCATGGTCCACTGTCAACCTAATTAGCACTTCAAATTGCTTGAACACTTCAGTTTTTTTATAAGGTGTATGGAATAAAAAAATATAATAACCAGACATGAAAAGAACTCAGGTTTTCTTAATTACAGTTCTGAAACTTACACATTTTCAACTCCTTACAAAGAGAAACTCTCCTCTGTTTTCTAGGAAAAAGCAGTATAAAAAATTCTAATATATTCTGGATAAAGTCATTTCTCTAGGATTATGTCGTGTCAATATCTAGTATGTACAAGTAACAATTAAAAGTGGAATCTGTGATAAATAGTCTACAGTTCTCTACTTCTGAAGACTTTTCTAGTGTGGAGCAATGGATGTCTTCTCAACGGCGGCTCCGACTGTTTGGGAAGAAAAACGAAGAAATATCGGCAAAAGTCAATTTGTTAAATTTTACAATCTCATCAGCACAGTTTGCCTAATCCTGTGGATCAACTGCTGTTCCTGAAGAAAATTCATCACAAAAAGCTTTTATTTTTGCATGTTAAGGAGTTGGTGGAATGTTTTTTGTGATTTAATGTCTGTTGAACGGCAGACAAACAGATTCGGACTCCCCCACACACCACTTTGAGGCCCCATAGTCCTGAGCATGAGTAATTTAGGCATCTCTACCTGCTATATGGCATATGAATTACCTTCAGGTCACAAATAATTTTGCTCCACATATCAGTGTGGCAAATTGTACAAAATATGAGCATACCAAAAAAAGAAGATGCGACTTGTGAAGCAGCATTTATTTCATTTCAGTGGTTTAATGCAGTTGCATTCACACACTTATGTCTGTGTTAAGGCAAAATATGATGAAAACATGCGTCTCTTGGAAGATGTTAATAAAAGTGAGTGAATTAGTTACACTCGTAATTTACTGGACTAAGAGGCAATATTATAACTATAAGATTGTTTTATGTCACTAATAATAACATTTGAAGAGGAGTAGCTGTTGTTTTGTATTTAAGAACAACTGAAAAAATCTACTGCTATACAACTCCTTTGGGATTTTTCTCTGACTTCAAATACCCAGTTACAATGCACAAATAGTCTTGCACCAAAAATACCTCCGTAGAAACATCTAGGTTTATTATGCATATTTTAATTCAGCAATGGTAAGATATTTTTGTTTTATTTTTCTTTTATTCTTAAAGAAGATGTTGTACTTGTATATTTGGATTATTTAAATTTTAAAAAAGCAATAACTAAAGAAGAAAATATGTCTATCAGTTCACGTAGTAACAGTGAACTAATAAGGCAGTCCACTCTTATTAAACTTTTTATCAGTTCAATGAGAGTGGAGAAACAATAACAGAATGAATTTATTGACCTCACATAATCTATGCATTTAACCTTTTATTATAATTCTATGACCTCATAAACTAACAATATTAAGAAACTAATTAACATTAAGGTCATAATAACTAGGTCACAGGAGATTCGAAGCCAGAGCAATATCCAGTAGCATTACTTCATCTCATGCTTTAGTGTCAACATACTCACTTCGGGATGCTAAATGCTTGAAGTGAAACATATGGAAAATGTGTCAAATCATCATCATGAAGTTTAAAGGTTTAACAGGATTTCAATCTTTTACAGAAATATCAAGTCACTTTATGTCTTTATGTTTATGCTGATGTACATGCTTTCACACAGCATCATTAATCGCAATATGGAACAGAATTATTGCAACTTCACTTTGCTAATATTGAATAGATATCATTCAGAAACAAATCATAATTACCTCCCATGTCCATGCATCAAATCTTATTATATGGAATTGCACAGTTTTAGAACAAATAGTGATGCACTGAGTTGCCAGCCACATTGAAGAGATATTCAACCCTCGTATGTGGATACAATTTGAAACATGCCCACAACTACACCCCCTAGTTAAGCCCTTGAATGATTTGAAGTGGCAACAACAAGAAACCGCACCATCCACTGACTCCCACTCATATGATGAAAACAAGACATGAGAACACAGAGGACACACTACACTATTAAAGAAAGATGGTGTTGTCACTTAGCAGCATGCATTTCCATACAGATTGCATTTATTTCCGCTGAGCAGCCACAGATTAATGAGAAGCTCTGTTATGTGGAAGATAGTAGAGCAAGTTCATTTCTATATACCTGAACATAGTGTTGAGCAGCCGTACAGCATGTCCCTATGATACAAGATTCATTTCATGTACTGAGAGAACCTGGTTATGTGCTAGATGGGTTTGACATCACATGTGAGTGCATGTGATTCACAGAGCTACAGTGAGGTTTAAAACAGACCTCCATTACATTGGCCTTCCTGCAATATAAACTGTGACTGCTTGACTTTCGCAATATTTCTTGCAAAGTTTTCTAATAAAATCATGCAAGTCGGAAACTAAAGAATTGCTGGAAATTAGGGCACAAAGCAGAATAATGAAGATGTATATGATATCTTTATGTAAAGTCCTAAGGTTCCTAGTACAATATGATATGGTGCCTTTCATGGATGACTCACGGATTTAATATTCAATTCCCGAATTGAATTTTCCTCCCTAGGCAAGGCACAAACAAGTGCAATTTTCTGTATTTCAGTTTCTAAAAAGCCACACCAGTCATTGGCCTGTTTAAAAAAATGATAAGTGATCCGTAATAAGAACTGATCATTGTTGTGATGGTTCATTTCCCTCGTTCTCTTCCTCACATTAATTCTAATTATGGGCAAGCTGTTTCAAATTCCCCCTGTGCAAGAATTTTTGGTGTCAGATTTTCTGTCGGAGCTGCTTCCCCTAGATAAGACAAGGAGAGGAGCCAACATTCCTCACTGCCAGGAAAGCAGCAGATTTATCAGATGACACAGCCACAACCAAACATCTGCTTAAACACTGCCAAGTTAACTCTAATATGGACATGTGAACACAGTATGCAGAACTCTTAGACTGTACGTGGCTTCAGAGTTTTTTGATTAAGCTTGAGAGTTTATGCAAAACTAAACATAAATGAATAAGCCAGACTACAGCAGCTTCTCTTTAAGTTGACAGTAGCCATCAACAAACACCATGCAGACTGTTTTGTACAAGACTGTCTCTCTTTCTGGAAAACCCAAGTAGGCTTTTGCACATTGCCTTGGCTAGGGGCGATATGCAAATATCCTTAGAGAGCTGAAATTTTATTTTTCAGGGTATTCATATACAGCCAGACAGACTTGAAACTCACTAAACTAATCCTTGTTTTGGAAGCAGCTTCTCAAGGACATTTTAAAGAAAGTCATTTGTACAACTGGAGAAAATACACTATTTACTTTTGGTCAGCTTTAAAAGTAAGAGATTAATTATTGAATTTAGTCAAATGTATATTACTATAAAAAAACAAATGAAGCTAGGAAAATAAAATAGTGTGCAAAGTATGCAGAAAACTGTCACAATTTTGTTTAAACAACTTTGTAGAGTGGTAAACTGCCATATGTGTTGGGATACTTAAAAATGACATGAGTGGGTTTAGAAGTGAAAAGAATTAAGGCATTTTTGTGCAGCGTGAAGACTTGTGATGTATTTGATGTTTGTATGATTTTTTTCTTGTTCTGAATAGTGCATGTAAGTTAGAATCAAAAGGGTGACATTCAAAGTGTTTTGCTGCAGGGCACTTTACATTTGCCATAGAAATCTGATTATACTTTTACTTTTTTGTTTCAAACTGAACTAAATTTGCCAAGAACCATCTAAAAACTAAACAAATGGAAAGTTTTGAGCAAAGGCAAAGCTCAGATATTTATCTTTTTAAAATGCTACAGGGTAACTTGAAACAGATAAAAAAAATAATAATAAGAAGAACACATTTTAGAGGTAAACATAAGGGCTTGGGGAAAATATTTCAAACTAATTTTACACACTACTGGATGCCAAAGGGGATAAAACAATCTATTAGAAATAGAGTGTTCAGATTCTTGTGAGACAAACAGATTTCGATTAGATTTTGGAATATTAGAATGTTCCCTTCCTGTTCCCCTGTCTTCTCTTTATATCTTCAGATATACGTATAACATCTTTACTTATCTTTGCAAGTTGGGTAAGAAAATGCTAATGTGGCAACTTTTCTTGTGCTCATTGACTGAAAACAGACAATAAAACCCACAAAAAGTCACACAATAGATGAATGAGTGTGATTAATGTGACACTTTTGCAATTTGTTGGTGATTCATAAGCCTACCTTTCTCTAACAGAAAAATCAAAAGTCCAATTAATGTTTGCGATTCAAAAACAAAAAAAAAGACAAATTATAAAATAAATATATTTGCAAAAAAATATTGTAATTCTTTGAAACAGTTTTTACAAGAACCAGTTCAAATTTAATATTAATCTGGATTTGGGCGATTTCAGTGTGTGAGTGTAAATGGCTGTTTTTCATCTAAAGCTCTTCTACAGGTTTACTGTTTCTTTCTTCTGTATTACTTTCACAGTACACTTGATTTTCATCAAATATGCAGATGATAGAGTGATTAATAATCTTCATAGTTTAGACCATCATTGTGGATGAGATTGTTTCTTAGTGAAATCGTTTTTGAAGATCAATACTTTGAAAACTAAGAAAAGGATAATTGACTTCCAGAAGTTATCTCTCCATCCTGCACCAACTGCAACAAATGACGGTGCCATCAAACTGGTGGAAAATTATAAATGTGTGAGGATTGTTCTCGATAATGCTTTGCCCTTTGAGCTGCATTTTGCTACTCCAACAACAACAAAAAAAAACTTTCTAAGAAAACTTAGAGGTGCTAATGTTTCATCTGAAATTAAGATTTTTTTTATAAAAGTTTTGCTACAAAGTCAGAGGCACTTTTCTAACATTTTAGTAATTGAAAATGCACATCAAATTAACCTCAACGGTGACCACAGTTATTGCTATGTATGACAGAAGACTTTAAAAGACCTTTTAACACTAGAAAGAATTGAAATTCATCGTTTCATCATAGAATAATTTCCTTATTCACAGGTTTAGACTTTTTTGAGCTATGGATCCTGCTGGAAGTACAAAAGTCTCACTTTCATTTGAATAGCATTTCATCTAAATCATTCAAGGCTCTCAAGGAACGGCATATAGCGCTAGAACGTTGCCCAGACACAATAAAGAAAAGGACAAAGAGGCAAGCTCAAATTTTCCATTTGCATTACAACTAGTGTACAACTGAGCCACAGCAAATCCTATTTGCAGAATGCTGCATCAGTTGCATAAATGGTTGAAAAAGATATGTTTCTAGCAAATTGATTTGGTTTCTGTAGTTTTATAATCTCAAGCATTATTTTTGAATTTTCCATTTTGTTTAAGATATCGAGATGATTCAACTTGAAATAATGTTTAAAGTATTAAATATTGATTACATCACTTTTCTATAAATGTCCATGTTGTCAAAGTACTGAGGTTCTGATTTTTAAAGCAGTATTGATATTTTTACATTACTCTTTATCTTTTTCCCAAAGACTTTAAATTTTCACTTGATTTAAGTCACAAAGATATTCCAACTATGAGACTCTCACTATATAATTAATAAAGATACAGCTTCATATCTGTATCTTCATATATGAAGATACAGATATCGTCTGTATCTTAGAAAAGTAATGCTGTGCCACCATCATCTTAAATGTTTTGGAGGTCCATTGGGATAACTGGCTAAAATACAAAAAGATAACCACTTTTTATGCTGTCTCTTTCTTTATTTTATTTTTAGCCTCACATGGATAAAAAATGTGTTTCTCTCAATAAAAAAAACTTTGCAGTTCAAGCCAGCAGGCACTCTTGGGATGCTGGTTTCTCAGATGCTAAAGATTAATTCCAGTCATGTTTCTGTGTAGCTTTCTAAAAGAAAAACTTGGGATTTAAAACATATAAATACATCACAGAACTATAAATAATTTAATCATACTACTACACTTAAGCACAGTGATGTAATAACACCAGTCAACATCTGCAGAACACAGTAGTTAAGACTGGCAAGAGTTTTACTATGATGACATTCTTTATTGCTGAAGTTTGTGTTCCTGACAGAATCATTTATTGATTCACAACATGCAGAGTATCTTCAAGGCTTAGTTTCAATCTTAAGATAATCATTATTGTTTTGAACACCATTTTGTTAATAAATATCTCAAAAGGGAAAGGTAAAGAAATATAATAACATCAGCAAGTTAAAAATATAATGTAGTGAAACTTTGACAAATACAAAATGAATGTGTCAGGCCTACTCTGATCAATCATTGCCCTTTTTTGCCCTTTTTTTACTGCTTCTGCAGAACCAACAAAGTCAAACAAGTTCCTTTACAGCAAAATAGTTACTGACATTGTCAGACGTATGAATTTGCATTTGTTTTATAATTTATATAAGCAAAGCTTGACATTATCCAGTCTAACCCTAACATAATTTGTTAGCCTTCTTCCCCCAGCAATGAAAAATGTCACTCTTGGAATTAAAGAGTATTTTGTTACTTCAGACTGTATTATTTCTAAAACACAAAAACACTCTGTGTGCATAATGGTGGGGCACAACTATTTATAGCTTCCCATCCTTCATTTTATAGGCAGACCTGATCATTTAAGGAACAAAAAAGATTTGCTGTGCCAAGGGTCACAGGTTCCAGATGGTGAAAAAAGTCAAATTTGAACTACAACTTTCTCCAGATGCCTCTTCATGAATGCACCAGAGACATTATATTTATGTGGGATGTCTATAAAGTCACTGCTGTAAAATTAAATGTGGGCGTTTGGGAAAAACATGCCATATGTTTGTTCTTTATTTATCCACATTGATGACAAACAGGTGAGAAAAAGATACGGCAGTTTCAGCAGGTAGGAACCTTTCCACACTCACTCACAATACGTTCCCTGCAGAGCTAAATTCTCTAATCACACATGAGATAAATCTAAGATTTTCCTGGCTAGTTACTATTTACAGTGCACTTGTCAAAAAAATCTGGCTTAGTTCAAGCAATGCTTAGGATTCCTGTCTCATGTCTTAGAAACGTCTTTAAGATTTCAGAACTTCTATGCATGTATAAAACTGACTTGAAACTGATCCCCCAAGCTCATCAGATTCTGATTAGTTATTTTACTGTTTTCTTATTTTTTTATGTTGTGTGTTGCTAAATTTTTTCCAATTCATTCAATTTGGCTAGCTAAAAGGAATAGAAGTGAGAGAAAAGAGAAGAGTCAGACTTTTGCCTAGGGACAAATAACAGCTCTGTGGAAGTAGATGAAATTCCTCTTAAAAAATATTTATAGCTGGAAGGTAGAAACAGAACAATTTCAAAAGACAGTCAATAACAAAATGCTAACATTATCCTGATTTGTGACTCCATTTAGATTTTACCAAGAGTCCTGCTAATCATAAACGCTGCAAATCCATATCCGGTTTATTTTCTTGTTTTAGATTTTTTATTACTAAAATACACAGAAGTTCTTCCAGTAGGTAACAAGATAATTAAATCTAAATCTTCCAGGTAAAAACGTATCAGTATTATTTGCACACTATCTCCAAATATCTAATTTGTGAATTACTTCTCTCTGCTTTTAACTGCTGGAGCGTGTTTCCAATTTTTCCAGAGGACTATTAGCATTCAGTTCCAATTAGAAGCTCTCTAATGGATGTTGACACTGAATCTACTCCACTTTAAAATCCGGGAAGCTCAACTCTTCAGATGAGTCGAAGCGGCTCATCAGCAGCTGCCCCAGATACTTTAGAGATTCAGTGTGACAGCTCCAAACCACATGGCTTGTAGAATCTGACCCACATCTGAGGATGTTAGGGGAGACGGTCAGAGGTTTAGAGTCGTGACAGAATTTGTAAAGAGTAATTCACATTCAAAGCAAGTTGTACCGCAGCATAACCCTGAGGTCGGAGTTTATTGCATTTTCAATTATCTGGCAGGTACTAGAAGTGCTATTGAAAAGTTAGTTCTTGATTGACTGGAAACACTCTTGGAACTTGCTCACTCTATCCTAAAACGTTTCTCTTGAAGATTTATAAAAACATTTTACACTTGAAGCATGTCCTCAAAAATGTTCACAACATACTTAGACTTTACTCTCAAATGGCTCCATTTTGAAATTTTGCTCAGTATTATGAGTCCAGATATTGTTGCTGGATGTTAACAGGACAGCTATGCATTTTTTTAGTCTAACTGCTCAAGTACTGATGATGTAGTAGCTAAATTATTAACCTCTTGACAACTTTGGTCACATGAGTGGTAGATTTTCTTGTAATACTGTAGGCTGAGTTGCCCACTTCTGATTGAGGCTTTGAGTGAGACTTGAGTGTGACAGTGAAAGAGGTTCAAAGCATCAAGTGCTCACCTTAATGGCAGGAGCAAAGAATAACAGCTTGGACTGACAAGGCAATAACTCTGAAATAACTTTGATGAGAAATAATATGTCATTTTATCCCGATCCATAATATTTCCTTACACTACGCTGCATAGATTTTAGAGCTACTAAATTATACTAAATTAATACTAAAATGGTTAAATGAATGTTGAGAAACATTATTGTTCTTTTAATATACAACATTTTGGTTGCTGGTTCACCTCAGACAGAGATGCACACCCATAGTGAAAGGATGGTAGATTTCAGCAGAAAAAAAACAATTTAAGTCAAATAGGCTTAAAGACAGTATTTGTAAAGACTTCATCTCAAACTCTAAGCAAAAGGAACAGTCAGCAAGATATGTTATATCTTCATTTCACTCTTGTTTAAGTTTATGTTGCAGTTTATTTTCATGGTGGAGAAGTGTTGTCATCCAGGTGGTGCTGTAATTATACCAACTGAAAGCTTGTAGTTCTCATGTCAAAAGCAACGTCGTGCCAGCAGTAAAAAGAACAATTTATTGACATTAAGAAGATGTGGAAGGGAAACATATAATCTAAGATGTCTGCAGCTGTGTACATGCACAACTTGCACTTTGATATTCCAAAGGGAGTATAGTAGTTCCCTGTTAAAGAAATACCATTGTTTTCCCCCAAAAGAACAGTATTGGGGAAAAAAAAACAAGTTTTGCTTTTGAGTGCATTTTCTGGGAGGTGAGAGACTTTGAGAACTATAGGAAAAGCTTGAGTCATAGCTTTACAACCCTGGAGGAAACTCTGATTCATGGAGTTAAATGATAAATACATAATTACTGTCAACTACAAATAAATTATTTTTCCCACATCCTACAATACAATCTAAATATAATTTTTATAGCTGCAGTCCACCTCAGGAAGATGTCGAGGATAATATTATGTGTATTGTCTGTAAGGTGCACTGCCGTACACTATGCATTAAATATTACTGCATAGTGGATGTCTTGCACAGACACGACAGATAGCTGGACTTCAGTGATGCTAATAAAAGTAACCATATAAAATCAAAAGATCTTAAGAACTTAATTTTACTTGCACTTTCTTTGATAAAGACTTTTGTACTCTCTTTACAATGGATAGCAGTATATTCCCTATAAAGGCCCTACATTTGACAAGCTTTGTGTCAAATGAAGAGATCAAAGAGATGGTTTTGTTCCCCTGTGTAATTAGGTTGACACAAAAAAGAAACTCTTGCTAGTCAAAGAAATGTCAGAACACTAGAAAAGTCAATCTGTGGAAACTAAAAAGATTTCTTACAGAACGAAAAAAAAAACACAGTCAGTCATTAATCTGTACAACTAATTGGTAGTATTTGGGATCTTGCTCATCTTCTTAAGACCATTTGAAGTACCTGTAAATTGACATAGAGCCTAATGATTTTTGTTGCTTCTTTCCATTTGAACACAGCAAACACATTCCCCTGTTGTAGCATTTTTCTTTGTCTTGCAGGAGAGCAAAACCCCCATGATTAAAATTCTCTTTTCATCTAGACCCAAAGCATTTTGATGTTGACCTGAGAAACGGACAGTCATTTTTCTTATTACATCGGTTTAGATATCATGTTGATAGATTTCTGCAGTCTGTTACTTCTATAGCCAACCATGTGGATGGTAATGTTTGCCACACACTTGTTATTTTCAACATCGCTCAGCTATTACAATCAACCCTCAACCCTTGGTCAACTCAATCACGATGACTGACACGATGTTTAGTGCCACAGGATAATCAATAGTCGAGCTACAAGATTGAACCAGGTTGGTGTAGAATATCAAAGGCTTTAACAGTTAGCTATTTACAATTCACACGGGGGAAAACCAAAGTAATTTATCTCTATTTTTGTTTGACCCACGCTATCTGCTCAAGCTGTTGGATAATGGCTGGTCTTTCCTTACAATTTAATTTATATCTCACTTTCTTCCATCTTGTCAATCTGTTAGTCTCAGGAGACTCACATCTATTTGGGAACCTAATCCCTTCTGTTCTTGTTCCATATGATTATGATGAGCAGTGCAAGGCGCACTTCAGGCAACCCATTTTAATGTTTTAGAACTCTTCTTGTAAGTTATACAGTAGATTTTTTTATTGCTCATTACCATTTTTCATTTCTTCTCCACATTTCTTTCACATTTAGACAATTCCTTCCCCTGGGTAGGGCACTGTGTGTATGAGAGAACATCATTTGGTATTATTGTATTACATTGTGAGACAGATATTGCTGTCATTAACCTCATAGGAAATCAAGGCTTCTATCGGGATGACAATAACCATCTTAAATTAATTTTTTCTGAAGTAATTTTTTCTGGGCTGAATATCTGTTGTCGTTATTGCACATAAAGGGCTCAAACTAACTAACTGAGATTAGATATATGCAAGCCGCAAAACAGAGAACTAATTGTCCTGTTTTTCACCTAAGACATTCGTAGATTCATTTATTGGTCACATGCCATAACATTAACAACGACGTGTCAAAGGCTGAATACAGCAAATTAAATTGAGACACTGAGGTCATTAAGTTTTCTAGTATTTTGCTTCTGCTTAATGCTTTATGTCTGCACTAAATTCAAGAAGCAATTTGCACTATTTACATGGATGAGAAATTTTACTCACAATTGCCATCTATTTTGACTCCCGTTGCACTTTTTCAGTTTTATGTTGTTTTTGTTTTGTATTATCATTCATTCAGTAAAATTAACATGAGATGTTTTACACCTTTGGCTAGTTTATCTAGTTGCACTTATATCACGTGCAGCTAAATACATGATACACACTGGCCAAATTATTCAAAGCTTAGCATGCAGCCCTGGATCAAGAGAAAGTTGATGCTTAACCATCCAACCACATTAAAACATATTATATAAGCATTCACAGTCAGAAGGACTGTATCATGCATTTAGCACCAATACCGTTCAATCCAAGTTAATGAAGTTCAAAGTTAAAAAGGAACTCAATGTCACACTATACTGCTATAATATTAAAAGGTAAGTCAATGTTTAATATGCAACATTAGAAAATGAATTGTCAACAGTCTGGGAACATTTAAATAGAGCCATGCATTCTCATTTATACTGAAAGAACTTAGTTGGTGTTTTCCTGACAATAGCAGCAATTCCTGAGTGATGTAAGATGTTTTTGAGCAATGTCAAGTGAGGCCAGCAAAAACAGCTTTGACTCTAAATGTTTTTGTCAAAACATTTGTTCCTATGAACAAAGTAACAGTAAAACCTCACTAAGGGATTCAGGGAAACACTGCTTTCTCAGATTGACCCACATCAGGTCTCAAAAGTTAAGTTTTATGTTAGGCTGAAGTGTGCCCAAAGATCATGTAAGGGCGTCTTGGCTGAAATGCCCTTGAGAAAATTGATGCGCATGAGAGTAGCATCGTTTCTATAAAAGTTTAAAAGTTCATAAAGTTTCCTCCCTCACATTCTCAGTAGTCCTCTGGTGTCCTCTATTCATACAACTCAAAAAGTGATGGAATAACAACACTGTCACCACAAATTTTCACTTTCACATTATCAACAGACTTGTTTTCTGCCTGTCAGATATATTTATGCATTATTTTCTGATGGTGACATTCTGTATAGATAAAACTGTAAATGGGCCTAATAAAAATGTTTATAGGCACTATTTCACACCCAGATGGATTTTTATAAATTTCTCATGAGGCCAAAAGAAAAACTTTAGTACTTTTTTATGGAACGACAAAATGTATTCCATAGTATTCATCTCTCACAAAAATTAAGCCTCTTCCACAGCTGATTGGATAACTGAGGAATACAAGAATAAGTCCAAGTTGAAAGTTTATAGAATTGTTTGAGGACATCTGGCAGACCTGCTGCCTGCCCGCTTGAGCTGTCTTACAAGAGACTTTAATGTGCCTGATGCCCATATGGGGAGTTTTTTTATACAGAAAAAGCTTTTCCCTGTAACATAAATGAACCTCAGGATCAAAAACAACACGCCCAGTAGATTTATATTTGGGTTATTTACCATGGGATTTCAGATCTAATATTTAGAAATGTTCTAACATTGTAACAAAGTCGACATACATTCTTTAAAGGCCTTCAGCCTATGAATAGCTCTTATAGACACACTGCAATCAATCATGGATGAATTAGCATTTCCACAGCTGATCTGCATCTCCTTTGAATTTGTAGGAGGGTAATACCATTTCTGTTACTCTTGCTATATCATAAAAACTTAAAACATAAAAGATAAAAAAACATAAAAAGACTGTAAGACCACTTAACCTGATTTTACATTCCAAACTATCCCATTCACTTGTGCCCTTATGCTGTGGGAAAAGTTTTTTTTTGTGCAATTTACACTTGGATTTGAATAGTTTGGCTTTCTGATATTCTTTGCCCTCTAGGTAAAATACAATGTAGAAGTTACAGAAGAACCTATGCTCTCAAAGTTCATGTTTTTTTTCTTCTTGTCATGTTTATTTTAGTCTCTATTTTATTTTGATTCACTGTCCACATATTTAAGTTTGTTTTAAATTCAATACACATCTGCTTTATGTACATTACATAAAAGTCATCCTACTCAGCTACACATCCCTTGGATCATAAGTAGGATATTTCTATGCTAATAACCATACAGTATCTTTACACTACACACTTGAACAATACAAATACTACATTTATTGTTAATCTTCCATGATTTGCTTTCCGACTGTCCCTTTCATGGTGAATATTGTTCAGTGTAGTCTTCCTTATCTTTGCCAATCATCTCAAGGAAAGCTGTTGCTGAACTGCAAATTAATATCTTATCAACCTTATCAAGTTGGACCAATGGATAGACAGATAGGTGTGCATGCATCTAGTTGTGCAAAATTGTTTGAATTTCCAAATTTCAACATTAGATGCCATCAAATTATCTACACTGCTCCTTCAACCATTTCCTAATAACTGCATTGGACAAACCAGCTACCAGAAAACAACAATCTGGTTTGTGAATTCTTTCCTTTGTTTATAAGACTGACAAGATACATTTCACAGAAGCCTAGCAATATACTATGATTTCCTCTGTTTCCCCCTTGTTATTGATTCAGTTTATGCATTTCTCATGTCTGACACCTTATAAAGTCTGGCAGAATTTCCATGGCTCAGGCTGTTGTATGTCTGTGTCGAAAGGGAAAGGAGGACGTTGTTATATGTAAGTACAGAACCTCCTTTGGATTTTGCTGTGGGCCAAAACATGGACCAGAAGTCCTTTAGGTATTTGGAATTTGTGCCACAGCTAATTCAACCTGATGAGCCATGACAAAATGTTAAAATGACTTCATGGTTTTTAGATGTGCACCCACAGCTTAGAAGCTAGAGTGTAATTGTTCTGACTCTTTGTTGTTGTTTTGGGGTTTTTTTCTGACAAGGGCAACCTGCCACATTACTGTAGGGTCTACATGGCTGACATGAAGAAAGCTAACCTAATTTAATTTGTTTGTTTACCAGAGTGAAATGCCCATAAAATTGTTCAATGAAATAAAATAAAAAAAAAAAAAAATCAGCAGCAGTCTAAACTGCTCTGACCAGGTGAGAATATTTTCAACAGTCCCAGTTGGTAATTGGATTTTAGAAAAGGTGAAACTAATAAAGACACTCCTATCAATGTAAAGCTAGATGGGAATCAGAGACACGCATGTGTGTGCTAGTCCAGAGAGCACTGTGTGTGTGAATAATATCCTAAGAAGTATTTCACTGTCTTGGAGAATGATATATTAAGTGGTGAAGGAAATTAAAATGCATGCACAGAGAGCATGACCAATTGGATCATTTGTTTGTGACTGGAGAAGGGTGTCACTCAATGGAATGTGCAGAAAAAGTAATTTTGCAGAATTACATCCAGTTTAGCAAATCTGCTTTGCTCAAGCAACACATCTCGCTTGGGGTTTAATGTTATCCCTAAGTATCAATGGAGTGTATGGATTTATGTCTGCATCAGCCTGATCCTTTCTAATGTAATAAAAGTTTAATATGTGAATATCAGAAAATCGGCTTCCGTTGACATCATGGCTTGATGTACTTATATACTTAGACTCAATCTCAGTAATCTAGTGTTGTGGTGGAAAACTGCATTCTGAGTAGGACAGACTGATGTAACAGGAAAAAGGTCCAACAGCAAGGTTTTAAAAAGACTCTGTTTACTCAACACGAGAGCTTTACATGTCATGTACATATCTAAAACTGCCTTGGTTAACTCAAGAAAGTAGTCAATTCAACTCAATAAAGCCAATTCACAACATATGTTGTCTGGAGAAAATTAACAAAAAGGTCATTTTAGTTCAATCACACGTACATTTCAGCTGATTCTAGTTATCAAACAGTTAATTGATCTAATAGTGTAAGAAGTTTCATGGGAAACTCAGCAGATTGCATCAAATCATTGACTAGTAACATTCACTCCTTCTGAACGTACAGGTAGCCACAGCAGAAAATCGCTTGCATTGTCTCATTCACTTTACAATTATTCATTTTACCAAGAATGCATGATTAGTGACAAAAAAAACCTTCACCAGGACTTGGCTCAATAAAAACAACAACAACAACAACAATAATCTTGAATGTGAGCAGGACAAAGGAGATGCTTGTAGACTTCAAGAGAAACGAGGATTTGGTCAAATGTGATTTCCATCCAGGCAGAAGACGTTGAAGTGGAAGAATAGTATCAATACCTCACTGTACCATCTGCAACATGACTTTACTTCTTGAGGAAGTCCTTCAATCTTTGTAGTTAGATGCTACATATATCTGTAAGTTTGTGCCATTTTTTCTGCCATCATGTGTTGGGGTAGCAGCGTCACAACCAGAGACTTAAAAAGGCTCAACAACCTGGTCAAGAAGGCTGGTTCTGTTCTGGAGACGACTTTGGAACATCTGGGAGATTATGGTAAAAGGAAGGATTCTTCTTTCAATAAAGAAAGTTACTGACAAGTCTGAGCATCATCTTAATGAGACTTAAACAACCACAGAGTCTCTTCAGTCAGAAGCTTTTTCAAAAAACATTGTAATACTGACTGTTACAGGACATCCTTCCTGTCCACAACCATTGGCGTTTACTCTTTGAGGAAATTTGTGTAACATGAGTTGCAACAACAATTCATTTTCGTCTGGGCTAAATGAGTTATTCATGAACAAAATTTAATTCAACGGAATACTGGGATGTAAAAGCAGACTAAGCAGTGCTGTGTGTTTTTCCTCTGGTCCAATAAATGTGTGGTAAATTGCCTGCTATTCATTAGCTTGTCTATTAACATATTGAGGCAAAGCTCTTTTTACTTGTAACCCATTTCCTTTTTGCTGAAAGCTGCCCTGCCATCATTTATTTCAGTCTCCCCACACTGGACAGCCTGGAGTCCTCCTTTTATTTTTTGCAGACTCTAAAAGCTCACATTTAACTTTCATCGCTTCTTTGGACTGACAAAAATTCAACCATTTTCACCAATAATTACAGTGTCGTTAAAGAAGGTTGCTTGCATGTGTGACACAAGACCAGCGTTTCTATTTCAACAAACTACTGACCCTTGACAGGGCTGTGGAAATAGCTACTTGAGGAGTTCAGCTGATGTATGACCATCTAGTAATACAGCAATATCTAATCATGCTGCCACATTTACTCATTTTTATGACTGCTGTTTTAGAGCCTTTATCACAGTCCTTTAGAGCAGTTCTTCCTTCTTTCCCTGAGGTAATTTACTAGCCTTAAACATTGTGAGCATAGAAAGATAATAGTGGTAGCAAAGCTGTTGCATCAGTTATAAAATGCTTCCTTGTTTTCTGGCAATTTGTTGAGTATACACGACCCAAATTGTGTTATTTATGTTTAAAAATCTAAATCATTCTCTATATCCCTCATTTAGGAAAGTGTAACAATGCAGATGAATTTGCCATTAATGTTTTTTTTTTAGCTCTTCAAGTTACTATCAATGTATCATATCATATAGTTACATTTCTCTAAAGTAGACCATTCAATTTGTTTTGTTTTACTGATGATTAACTCTTTCTTATCCAGGTTCATCCCAGAAACAAGCTCCGTGTAAATATTTAGCTCACTGCAGGTTTTCCAGTGTGAATAATAACTAAAACTTTTTTTTTCTTTTAATTTATTTTGTTGTAAACATTATCAGCAGTGTTTCTCCTCTTATTCACTTTTTGGTTTTATTTACAAGCAACTAAAGAAAGGCAAGAAAGACTAACAAGCTGAACTGCCTGAACCTAATTTTAGTTTTCTAATACAGCAGTAATCCTCCAAATGAGAAATTCTGCGACAGTACTCCATGGCTAGGGTTCACTACGTTTTCAAGGGCACTCGACTTGGATGAATGTTTCCCAGGGATTATTTGGCTCGAGACATTCATATTGGAAGGGAATTACTCTGCTCATTTGCACTACAGTCATCCTGATATAGTTTTGTTTTTTAATTTGAATGGGAAAGCGCTCTCTTTGGAGTGTATGTCACTGTGATAATAAAAGAGAGAACACAAACTCTTATACAACCTGTCTTACCACCAGATCAATTTCAAAGGCCTCATTCTTCATATATTTGCCAGTTTCACTTCCATTTACTGTAGTAAATAAAAAATCCGACTCACGTTAGTACCACTACTTTGAGAGAGTGGTAGAGAGGATGGATGTTTTCTGTCTGAGCAGTTTTTCTAACTTCCATCCTCTGTGCATTCTAAGAGAAATCAAGGTCAAAGGTGAAGCTTTTCTCGGCACTGTCTTTTAAACGAATAGTGCGCAATCCTTCTTTCCGCAAGAAGGATTAATGGGTTCTGTACAACATTTATGATGTGCCTGAAAAACGTCAGTAGCCATCTTGTATTCCTTTGTATCACAATGGGGAAACCTCTGTGCTCAGCTTTCTGTTCACTGCTTTTTTCTTCCATCTATTACTATATGCTTTAATGTGGTTTTCTCTATTTAATTTTTGAGTATTATTCAGCATATCCACACCTGAACTGATTAAACAATAAAAAAAACTAACCACCAAATTACTATTTCTCGAAAATATTCTTGCAAAACATGTTTATGCTCCACCGAGAGGTTTCCTACAATTGCCCTTTTCTAATACTTGACCTCTTTTCTGGTCTTTGTTGAGGTCGCCCCATTCCTGGTTTATCATTAAGGAAGACTGAGGCTATGGTGCAGTTGCATAAAGCTATGAAACAACCTCTTGCTGTCTTTTAAGTGAGCATTCTTTATTGCTGCTTATTAAAAACAGCAGAACATTTACATTTCCCCTTTGTTTTTTAAGTTATTTATATAAATGTTTTCTGTTTTTCAATATTCATTGTGTTGTTTCTGACTTGTCTTTTTAGTTTTTACCTAATTGATTTTGATGATATATTGTACAACTGCTCTTTTAAATATGTCTTATAAATACCAGTCATTTGGTTGGATTCTGCTCAGTTAATGCGGTCTGCTTAAGTGGTAATGCACTACCACTTCCAGTTTATTTCTCGGAATCACTAGCAAGAAAATATATTAAGTCATTACCTTTATGGTCTTCTTCCATTTGAAAACACAATTGCGTCTGTCCTCATGAACTCTCCTCAAATGAACACTAGCCAATTCTGTCCCAGATCAGGGAGCAAATTAGCAGTCATTGTGTAGAAAAAGTCAGTTTATGGTGCTGCTCGCTGCAGCTTTGATGCGCTTTGATCTCAGACAAGCTCTGAACAATGGCAAAGGAATCAAGGGTCACATTGTACACAGAAAGTCTAAAGCAAATACTTTGACTTTTTCAAAAAAGCAGACTGGCAAAGGACATTGAATTCAGAGGGAAGTATTATTTTCCCCAAAACACCATCACCAAGCCTTTACACATCCTTTCTTTCCATCTGTCTAACTCCTCCGCTGTATCCTTCTATCTGTATTCATCTTGCACTTCCTTTCTCAAATGTCATCTGCTTGGAGTCTTATATTATATCGGCATACCATCTTGTTGACTATATCTAAATGCTCAAGTCCAAATGCAAACAAAGAATTTTAATCTCAGTCAATGTTTTTGATTAGAATCAGATTTTCTCTATAACTCAATCAGAACAATGGACTTCTGTAGTACCTAATAGTAAAATAGTGCCATTTAGACTATCGCTATCTCACACTGCACTGACTGCGCCAGGTCTTTAATGATCTATCCCATGCTCTGTGAGAATCCAATTTGTTCCCATTGTTTTGTGAGTTAGCTTATATTGTTATTGATGAAGCAGAACAGGGGAATCTCAGACGAAAGCTGTGCCCAGTCTTATTAGGTTTATATAACTGTATTAGGTACATTTTATGATGATCTAACTGCACCAATAAGTTGCTAGATTTTTCACCTATAACATTCCAAGGTTGGCAAATAGTTAGATCGTAGGCCTCTTTCCTTAGCTCTGCTCCACTGAAGAGGACAAACAACATATTATATTATATTAAGCGGCATTTGAGTAACCTCTAGTGACTACTTTTCAAAAAGTGACTATGGTTAATTCCAGTGATTTTCTGTTATCAGAAACTTCAGCGACAACACTTAAAACACTAATCGAGCTGCAAAAATCTACACAGCATTTGAATCATGCATGTCCAAAGCTGTCGCTGATACTGCTCTGCATTAAAAAAATAGAATAATGTAAATATATTTTTTCATATTGCTTAACATATCTTTAACCAAACATATTGAACTAGAACTCTTGCATTTGATTCACACAGCCTCAGTCACTGATCCACCTTCTCCACTGTGTGTGGGCCTTCAATAACATATGCAAATTAAGTGATAACATCATTTTGTGACTTTTATGGCAATCAGCAGCCACTTCCCTTGCTAGGAAGTTGGAAACAGTGGAGAAAAGCCCCATTTCTAGGAGCTTTGGATTTAGAATGCATGCAACCATAATGCATTGATCAACTAAATGAAGAACCCACATCAAGCCACATGCCAACATTACTGCTGTATCACCAGTTATCAGTGATTCAGTGTGTTGTCTCTGAAAAAGCTATTTTTTGTATTCAGTGTAGTGTATGACTATTCTTCATAACCAGTATTTTTTGTTGATAATGACTTGTCTTAAAGGGCACAGCTTCATGCAGATAGTAGAAAGGATTAACCATCTTGTTGAAATATGTCGTACTGAAGGGTAACTTTTGCAATATAATATTAACTGACTCACAGCTCAGCTCTCTTTGTCCATTGAAATGTCAGAGGTGAGTGTGGATGCCTTGAAAGACAGAATATTGGCTGGTTTTTAAAATCTGGGATTTTCTTTTTTTCATGATCAGGACTGCTCAGGTTTGCATCATCTACTTCAGGTGCCTACAAAATTCCCATAGCTGCTAGTTTGGCTGTACATGGAATGCAGTTCATGTTTGTTTTTTTCCCTGCAGGTTTGAATCACACACACACTATGTAGATGTAGGTGGAATTAATTTTAGCCTTGGGTCAAAGTTATTATTATTAAATGTTAATGATAATTATGAATAATTCTTATTTAATTCTTTCTACTAATCAAACTCACTTTGTCCGCAAGATAAGATTTTACAAATGTGGGAAAAAAAATGCAAATGATTAATCAGCCCCAACTTTGTAAGAAAGTAAGTGCTGTTCACTGTAACATCATGAGAGAATCTGTCCAACACAATGAGTCTCATTAAAGAAGAAGCCTCTAAGAGTGCATCTGTAACATATTATGTCCTCTTATGCATGTCTGCACATTGAGAACGTAACAGAGTGGTCATGATGGGCGGTTTCAAGCAAGGGGCTGGTTCTGATGTGCTGTCACTGCAGATCTTCTCAAGGTCCAATCAGCCTTTTTAGCCTCTTGTTTCTTCAGGCCAGCTGCCCAGACCTTCAAAAGCAAACGACATAACAGTGCATCACGCTGAGCAGCCCATTTCCATCAGCCAGTCAGGGCCACACAAGGCATCAGCTCCCAAGCTCTAACAAAGACCAAATTAGACAAAAACAAATAACACAACATAAAATTGGTTGCTGTTGTAAATAGAATTTATATGGAAGATAACCTGCAGGGACAGAAGGGGAAATGCATTTCTAATCAAATTAGTTCAGGAGAGAAATATAGATGTAGAATACTTTATTTCAACCACTGCAACACATTATGCAGCCTCTTCCTGAGAGGGTTCATTTTCATAGGGTTTCGGGCTTATGGGGGAATTACTGTGTGCCTTTGGGGAATGTATGGGAGTACATACTGGACACATGCAGGCTACTTTAACATTCACTCATTATGTACTTACTGTGGTATTGACATGGGATACATAATGTAACCCCACTAATGAGGTTTCTTACAGATTTACCTTTACAGTCCTTACCAAATATTGAGGTGTCTACAGCATACTCATAGCAATGGCTCCAAGGCTCCAAGGAAGGTGTTATTATATGGTGCCAACAGGATACTTCTAGGGTAAATAGGGTATTCAAAGGTATTAGTTAATACATTGTAGTATACCAGCAGTTAAAAACATGTATGTGTCACGATGTAGTGAGGTTGCGGTGAGGGAGGACGCCGTTGAGCCCAGGTCATGGTGAAAATGATTTTTAATGAGATAAACCGGAGGCACAGGGAACAGACAGGTAAGTATGACGAGGACCCGACGAGGAACAGAGACAACAGGGGAGACTAAATA
>CAEGAF010033577.1:0-28928 GCA_903067075.1 Micropoecilia bifurca | reverse complement strand
TTGCTTTAAAGAAATTCATTCACTTTTATACATATAGATACATTGAAAGATAGACACACACACACACACACACACACACACTTTCATGAAATCAAACAAATTTGGTGTCAAACGTTTGTGCTGGTTTGTGCAGCAAAAATGTTCATTTGTGCCGCTATCATTTTAAGGATATAAAGAAAGTTGGATTTCATAAAAGCTTGGAGGGGCTGGTTGACCTTGGATGACCTCTAGAAACATTTCTTTATATCTTTAAAATGATACACAAACGTAGCACAAACGTTTGACACCAATTTTGTCTGATTTGAAGAAGGTGGGGGGGCGACTTCACTCAGGTGACGGGAGAGTGTCTTCAGTAATGCAGACTGTTACAGGAGGTCTCTCTTTCTTTCTCTCTCTCTCTCTTTTGTACTCCTTATTTAAATTAGTTCCAACAATTTTACATTTTCCTTTAGGATTAATAAATGAATTGTCAAAAAATTGATGACTTATTTATGTTGATGTATTTTTAAGAACGGCATTGTTAGATATGTGTTTAACTGCTTTTTGGTGGTATAAAATACAGAATCTCACACTAGGATTGATATTAGTCTTCTTAATTTTTGAAGGAGCTTCAGATAACAAAAAGCAACATTTCAATCTAATAAGGATAGTCCTTCAACCTCCTGTTAAAACAGTTTTGGCCCAATCCACCTATTGCATTGCCTCCTTAGACATTGAGGTTTGCATGATCAACATTTAGTAAAATAATTCAATTTATGAAAGACATAGCAGAGATTAAAATAAAGCACATTTGTTTTTGCAGAGCTCTTCCTTCAATGGCATTTAAGCCAGCTTGAAGGATGAACTTTGACGTGGCCATTTTAACTCTTGTTTGTTGTCTTTTTTTTGGGCGATTGGCTCTGTGGGTAGAGTTGTCGTCTTGTGATTGGAAGGTTGCAGGTTTGATTCCAGCTTCCTCCTGCCACATGTCAATGTGCCCCTGGGCAAGGCACCCAACCCCAAATTGCCTACCAAACTGCGTATCAGTGTATAAATGTGTGAGCGTTTGTGAGTGCGAATGGGTGAATGTGGCTCTAGTGTAAAGCGCTTTGGTTGGTCAAAAATGATTAGATAAATCACTATATAAGTTCAGTCCATTTACCATTTTTCAGCTAATCTGCTCTAGAGTTGCCGCTGTGACTGGTATAGTTGTCATGTTGGGCAGATAGTCTCACCTTTGACTTTCAGATTATTTAAATGAATCCAGATCGTCACACCTCCACTCCCTCTGGTCCCAAGCTCTTGAGGTTCTCAGTGTTATGCAGCTTGAGATTCAAGTTAATTTGCTGGGGCATCAACTTCGGGAGATATTATGGGCTGTCTTAAATATTCCTCACTTACAAATTCTCACTGCAGAACGAGTGATTTTAAGTAATTCTGGAAACGTTCCTGTAGCCATTCCCAAATTGATGGCCTGTTACAATGGCTTCTTCAAGCTCCTCGCTGAGGTCATTCTGGTAGCCCCACATCGTAATTCTGTGTATTTTTTCATTCATTTGTCATCCTTATTAATATTTGTACTCTGTGTTTTATAGTTGACCGTTATTTGCCGTTTCTCTTCACGCTCTGCATCTGAATGTTTTTCCAATTTTGTACAGGGGGAGGCCATTAATGAGCTATTCTACATCACCCGGACACCGGGAGCCGTAATCACAGAGGAGAACTTTGATTTTGTGGTGCAGTTTGACACGATGAGGGACGACCCCCTCCGGTTGCTGCTGGAGGACATGACCTGCTTGCATTCCATTCCAGTTGCCTACAGCAGCTACAAGAAGAAGGTTAAGGATGAATATACCAGGGACATGCAGTACTTCATCGCTAGCCTTAATGGTGAGGGGAAAAAAATCGTTTTTTTGTTGTTGTTTTGTTTTGTTTTTTTCTCTCTACATATTCGGCACCAGTGTTGTCTTTCACCTGTTTCTGTTCTGGAGCAGATGACTTGTATAAGAAGGTAGAAAGAACAGTTCTGTACATCCCAGTGGAAGGCCTACTGTGCTCTGCTGAGGAAGCCAGCAAGGACAAGAAGATGGTGAACAGAATGGAGAGTGAGTTTAAGGTTTACGACGTAGTTCATGCGGGAATGCTGGCGAAAAGCTGCTTTTCACGCTCATCTGCGGTAGCAACTCGCACGAAAAGCTCGACACAATCCATAACTGAGATGCTGTGCTGTTAAACTCAACCCCCCATTTCCTGTTTTCTGACTCGCCTATTACCCTCTGCTCCAGTTATCATAATCCACTGGACGGATCAGATCAAAGAGTTACTGAACATCCAAGAAGACGTGGACAAGAGGGAAAACAGCGGCCCGCTGCAGGAGATCGAGTTCTGGAAGAGTCTCTCCACCAAGCTGTTGGAGATCAGCACTCAGCTGCAGAAGCCAGGCATCAAACACATCCAGATGATCGCGTATCTGGCCAAGTCCTTATACCTGCAGCGCTTTCAGGAACTCGCCACAGAAATACAGGTGAAACTGTTTTCCAGGCAGAAGATGGAAAAGTTTGCCCGGTCTTTATTTGCATTGGATAGAAAAATGTACAAGTTATTTCTTTCTCTAACATTGGACAACCAAGAGACCACGTTTCATTATCTAATGATCTAATCAGGTCATTAGATGATGTCCTAATGCTGAGGGTCATTATCCATTTGGAAGACTATTTTTCAGTGAGATAACTTGAGTGGTGCTTTAGGTTTACAGAATAAAGGAATGTCCTTTGAGAACCATAGCGAGTTAAAATGTTTTGCTAATGTTATTAAAGACAGAAGGAAGACATGATAATCATCACCTCTTCATAATATCCTCCTGCCCAGGAATGCTCAGTGCAGGCGGAGTCAAACCTGACCTTCCTGTCCATCCTTAAGAAGCCCTGTGAAGAGCTTTCCCATCTCAAGCCAAAACAAATTGCTTCAAAGCTGCGACACATCGTGGTTCTCATTCGAATCATCTGGGTCAACTCACCCTCCTACAACAGCAACGAGAAAATCACCGGGCTCTTCTGCCAGGTACGCGGCGGACGGACACGTCTAATTTCCTCCATGTGTGCTGGCGGCTTGGCTGAAATCCGTCCATGATAAAAACCAAACTTCAGCTTTCAGCCAAGATTCCGAGAGTTTTATATGACGCGATGTTCCAAGTTGGCTGAACGTTGAGTATTCCTAAAGTCGTTTCAGTCGGTTTGGAGCCAAAAATCTTCAGGTTCTTGCTAAAAAGATGATGATGAAAAAGGATTTTATTTTTCATTTTTATACTGGGGACACATGGTCCAGTCTATATTTGTTACTGATCAGTTGTTATCAAGTCATAATGTAGATAACGAAAGTCTCAAACCATAGAAAATTTCTTCAACAAGATATTACTTGTACAGACATTCACACTTGGGTATTGCACTCTATCTACAGACATTGTTGTTCCTGCTAATATATTTGTCTCACAGTAAAATAATGCAACATGTTGGTCGCATTAAAGACATTAAAGGTGCCAAATGTTAAATTGTTTACCTCTGTTTTATTTTTGGCAGAAAAACCAAGTACCAAGGATATGTAGACTTTTTATATTCTCTGTAATTATCATTGCTAACTTTGACCAACATGTCAAGATCTAAAACCCACTTTAGAATGTGGACAAACATTTTTTGACCCAACTGAGCCCCACTGTATGGAGGACCAAAGGGGACGAAATTCAATCAATAGAATGCATTAAATGTAATCATTGTTCAATCAATTATCAGTATCTACTTTAATAAGTCTTCACTTTTAGTGACTTAGTGGCATATTTAATAAATTGTCTTCCAAATTAATTATATTGATTTAATTGTACATTCAATATGTATTTATCTGTTTAATTTAGTCCCTTTTGACACTCTGTACCTTTATGGGTGGGTGTGGACATTATACATGCAGTTTAAATGGATATCATATGTAGCATAAACTCTTTTCAGCTTTCTATTTTCAGTCAACAGCGTCCCAAAATTGAAGGTAATTAACAACACAAGTAAAAAAAAAAACCATCATGTCATTATGGTGTTTTTAGTCATTTATTTTTATTTTTTTTGTTTCACCAGAAGAAGAATAAAATCTCAACCCTGTCTAAGAACACTTAAGGTGACAAATGTTTGTGTTCTGCAAACTTTCAGATGAGTAACGAGATCATCCGTCTGTGCAGTGAAAACATCTCCCTGGACGACATCTTCGAGGGCCAGTTGTCGTCCAGCAAGCGAGTCCTGGACGACTGCATCCATTGTTGCACGTTCTGGAAGGACACATACACGCATGTCTCAAAGCTTCATCACAAGTAGGACAAAAAGTAGCCTCTCTGCTGAATTTCTGAAATGTTCTCTGAGGCCAATGTGGTTGGAAGTATTTCGTTATGTGGATATTGTAAACCACTGCAGTAAAAATGATTGAAAAATTCTGAGGTTGGGCGCATTTAGGATTTATTTACACTGAAACAGACTTTTCTGTTTATTTTTGTTTTCTTTTTGTGGCCATGTTAAGTATAGATGGTGAACACACGAGAGCAAGCGCATCACTTTCTGTACATGCTTCCTGTCTTAACCAGGAAACTCTTGGAAGAGTCTTTGAAGTTGAACAGTTTGCATTTGAAAGTATCTGGAGTTTATCTGTGGTGTAGCAGTCGCCTTCTGCTTCTCTCCTGGCAGGTATTCTCACAAAGGCTGGGTTCTGGAGCAAACAAAGTTTTTCGTGGGGATTGATGCCTTCATTTTGAGGCTCAGAAACCTGCTTGAGGTCAGTTTTTCTTTGTTTGATTGTGTTTTTTTTTTCTTTCTTTTTTTTGTGCTGGTTTTGCTGAGTCATCGTTTCAGAATGATTTGAAGTAACCACAGAAAACAGCAACTGTAGCCAGAAACAGAAGCCCATCTGACTAAATTCTGGGAGAAAATGAGAATTGCTGCTCCCTGTGTACCGGCAGCAAGAAATGATATTCCAGTGAAACAGCTGTAGCTAGTTAAGGTTAACTCTGTAAGTTAACCTTAACCTTAACGTAGCACCGGCCATCCAACCAGATTTGCTTTGCTGTAATTCTGGCACACTATGCGCTATCTGAAAAATTCCAAAGGTTTCTGAAAGGGGAGACGTTGTGCTTTCCAGCCAATCTCGGGTTATTCTGGTAATTTCACCAGTAGCAAGGAGTGAAATTAATTTGATGGGCACTCTTTTAATAGCAAATTGTGAAAATAACTTGCTAGATATCGAAAGTTCAAGTTGTTATGGATAAATGGGCAATTATATAGTTACTCACAGGACATTTAACAAACTTATTTTAATACCCTAAATTTAGGGCATGGAGGGTTTTAAGCAGTGCTGTTGTTGTCCTTTGCAGCATTGTTTTATTCATGACAACCCTTTCTTGCATTGTACTTATTGTTTATTACTTTTGTTTGTGCTCCCATAATCCATCAGGTCTGTGACTGCCAGCACCAGTTTGCCCGTTGGGAAGACGGCCAGCAGAGAGACATGCCCTGCTTCAGAGGCAGCGCCGGACCAGAGCTGACCCGCAACCTGCGGAAGATAGAGACCAGCTTCCAACAAGGACTGCAGAACCTGCGTGTCTTTGGCAAGGGGATCCTTGATGTCCAACATCCCACGTGGAGTAAGGAGTTCAGCAGGTTGGTCTGCTGCCGTTATTACGTTCAGTTTAGAGCAAAAACTGTTGCTAGAGATGAACGTTACAGCTAGACTTCTTTGTTTTTGTTTCTTGATGAGTCATTTAGTCTTTTTTTTTTCAAGCTGTTACCAGAGGTTCCCAAACTTTTTCTCCTGCGCCCCCCTAATGGTGTACAAATAGTTTCTGTGCCCCCACCCAAACACCCCATGGACTACAAATAGCTGTCTGGTTGAACGATGTGTGTTAGCGAGGGAGGGGTGACTCTAAGAACGGGGGGAACAGGGGATGGATTACCTTTGTTGGGAGCAAAATGAATACGTAGCTGAACATAGACAACGACATCAGTAGCCTACAGGCTACTTGTTACGTTTAAGGTGATGTATTGATATTAGCTAGTCATCATTTAGCTAACATTACCTGCATCCAACACCTTTGTTCAACTCAGTCTGTTAGTTTGGGGGAAGAACTGTGAAACGTTCTTTGGGTTTACTTGTTTGCTGCCATGATTCTAACACACCTGTGTATCTCTGCACAGCAGCAGCAGCAGCAGGTCTCCTTCACTGCCACACAGGTGTAAACCCAGAGCGAGCGTCGTAGCTCATGTTGCGTTTAAAGGCGGCTCGGAAAAACAGGTTATCACATGTTAACAACGGATTAAACAGTTTTAACTGCTGATAAAAGTGACAGAGGACACAGATATGGGAAGTGCAGAAGCCCCTACTGTATCAAATTGACATAGGAATAACAGAGAGTTGGTCATTCTAAGGTAAAAACCCAGCGCATACAGAGTTCATGTTTTGTTTTGTTTTGTTCTTCTCATCCAGGCGGCTTCCCGCGCCCCCCTTGCAAAAGCACGGCGCCCCTTCCACTCCTTCCCCGCACCTCCACATTCAGCTCCTTTAGACTAGCGGCAGCAGCAATCACCTGCGCACCTGCTGAGCTCCTAAGAACAGTTGTAAACAGCATCATGGAGAAGCACTGAGGGTAGAAACCTGTCAAAGAAACAGAGGGTCATTTCAAAACAGTGATGGAAAAAATGTTGATTTATACAGTATTTTTATAACTACCAATAGTAACAGTTACTTAACTGTGTTATAAAAGCAAAATACTGGTAATCTAGCAGGCATTTATCTTTATCTGATTTAATTATTACTTGACTTCCAGAAGCTACATTTAGATAACTGATTTTAGATGACAAATATTTTAAACTATTATTTTATTGTATAAGTTTAAAAGTTTTCTTCCAGCATTTTTTCCCCCAAAAAAACTAATACAGATAAACACCAACAAATTGAATGAAGACATCAATAAAGTTTAAACATAAGTTTGTCCAAAACACATTTTTATTGTATTGTAGGCAATTAGCTTTTGTTAATATCCATTATTTATTTATTTATTTATTTATTTCTTGTTTTGTTGAAAATATGCCAAAAATGTTACTTTTGTCAGATCATTAAAGAATAGTGTGAACGTACAAGAACCGATCAGTATCCGTCACAGCAGCACCACTGCTTTCTGCGTCGACTCTGGTTTAAGTAAAAAGAAAGCTCCGTAAATCTATATTTAGCAAACTAACACATTACCACTCCAATTACCGATGTAAATAATCCTTTATATTTTCCTTGACATGGACATTAGGTTGGAGGGGTCAGACATGGAGCTGCATTAGCAGGAAAAGAAGCAGCAGTGCTGGCTCTTAATGGCCCAGGCTAATGGCCGTGTTATCGAGTTCATTAGTTTACAATCTCTTCATTCAGTCTTATTGAAATAAACAATGAAGGGCAATAATAACTCTCAGTCCATTCCTGTCAGAACCATAGTCATCAAGGAGAGATTGTAAATACCACTACTGCTCAGTGTGACTTATCTGTGTTGCTTGTTTACATTAGTGCGCATATATAGAATATGCTTAAATATACCGGTCGTTTCACTAAACAACTGCAAAATGCTCATTTTATTACACATAGTAACTACATTTGCTACAAATGACCTTTTACTTTTAGAGAAAGTAAAAGGAAAATAATAGAAAACTTGATTGACAATAATGCATAAATGCAATGTAGCGCTGATAGCAAAGTAACGTAAAAGGTACTTAGCTTGTACTGTATGGATATAGATATATCTCAAGGCAAACATGAGCCATGAAAGATTTAGGATGTATTCAGACCGTCTCTGCTTAGTTTCTTTAATCAAACTGTGATTCCTTTGTTGGGAAAGTCCGGTTTGTTTGAGAAGATGTGAATGCGCAACCAAACTCTGATGTGGACCAAAAAAGCAAACTCTGGTCTACCTAAAAACCCACATCTCAGTACGGTTAAAAGTCATCTTTAATGCATGTGTGATGTTGTTCGTGTCTACTTTTATGTGATGGTTTGCCGTTTTATTAGGTTTTGTACATTTGTAAAGGATCTGGAAATGATGACCCAGGAGTTGATGAACTCAGCGTTCCGGACCGTGAACACCGTTCAGGAAGGAGCCAGGCTGCTGGACATTTTCAGTCCGATGTCCACACGCAAGGTGTTTTGACGAACGCTCACATTTCACGACGTCTTCATTTTTACCCCACGGAAAACCTGTTAAATTCCCACCTTTAGCCTTTCCAGTTTGTTCTCTCTGACGTTCTCTGCTCATGTTGATCTGCGCCGTCACAGGCTATACGGCGCACAGTGGAGGAGAAATCGGAGGAAGTGTATAGCATCTTTATCAAAGAGCTTCACGTGGTGAAGGAGACAGCGGACCAAAAGGGTCGCCTTTATCCTGATCACATCCCACAAATTGTGGGGCAGGTCATGTGGGCCAGAGCTCTCCAGCGGCGCATAGAAAAACCTATGAAGGTAACATCTATCAGGCTCTCTTTTGCTCCGAAATTGAGTAAAAGCTTATTTCTTACCGTTACTCGTGGTTTCTTCCAGATCCTTCACAAGTGCTCCTTTATGCCGGAATCTCACAGCCGCAAGCAGATCAATTTTGCCTATGGGCAGACAAACCACATCCTGCAGGAGATGGTGAGGAAAAGCTTCTTTGAATGGACCCAGAACTTGGACGGACAGTACCTGAAGAAACTGCAGCAGACTCTCTTGGTGCGGCTCAAGGGCACTCCCTCCAGGCTGGAGATCAATTTTGACAAGTAGGTAAAAATCAGAAAAACAGAAAGAAGTAGTCGTGAATTTCTCTGTGGTCAGAATTGAGTTTGTGCTCATGGGTTTGTTTGAGTGTCTTTGGTTATAGACAGTTTGGCTTGAAAAATTAAATTCATCTAAGAGCATCAATGTTAGACACAAACATTGAAAAACTTATGATTTTCACAGAAATATAAAATTCATTGTGATTAAAAAAAAACAATCTGGAAAAGTTATACTTTACGTGGCAAATACCGCAGAAACCATCCATCCATTTTCTTACACCCTTGTCCCTTAGTGGGGTCAGGAGGGCTGCTGGTGTCCATCTCCAGCTAACGTTATGGGTGAGAGGTGGGGTCACCCTGGACAGGTCACCAGTCTGTCGAAGGGCAACACAGAGACACACAGGACAAACAACCATGCACACACACACACTCACACCTAGGGAGAATTTGGAGAGGCCGATTAACCTGACAGTCATGTTTTTGGACTGTGGGAGGAAACCAGAGTACCCAGAGAAAACCCACACATGCACAGGGAGAACATGGAGACTCCATGCAGAAAGACCAGGGCCGGGAATCGAACCCAGAACCTTCTTGCTGCAAGGCAACTCAACTAACTCAAAGTTTATGGGTCTCATTAAATGTCTTAAAGATTAGAATGGAGCGTTTTCTCAGTAGGATTGAGGTGCTTTTCTACTATATTTTTTTCTAAAACACGACAGACTCAAAATCGATTTTCTTGCCCACATGCGATCCTCATCCGATATTTTATGGCAGTCTGAACGGCCCGTTTTCCATTTTTCAACCGCCCAACCCCAGCTCCAAAATGCGGGTTCCTTTCGGGTTGCAAACCTTTCACACAGAAACCTGATTGTGGTAATAAGTACCGTAGTATGAACAACCATTCAAAAAGAAGAATATAGGATTTTTGCAAAAAATAAATAAAAAATGGAGTTGAGCTTCTAGACCTACTGACAAAACCTTTTTCAACAGACCAACTGAAAGTCCCAGACCAGTTACAGTGATTGTAGCACTGAAATATACTTTAATTGGATGCTTTGCAATTGCCAGCCAACAGTGTGTCAGGTGATATTTCAGCTTCCCAGCTGCATTTTCTTTTGAATATTTAAATGTCCTCTGTGTAAAAACCCATAATTAATCTGTGTTTTATAACATTGAGCTGGCAAAACACGGATCAGAACCACAATCAATGGTTTCGTGAAGATTTGTCTCCTCATAACTAATGAAAATGCTTCATGTCAAACACTGTTTGATCCAGCAACCTGCTGAGGCTGTTTTCTGAGATGCAGTACTGGGACCGCATGAAGTTTGAGATCCCACAGATTGTGTCCGACATGTACCAGAGCAGGGAGGAGATCCGGCTCCTCCGGGAGAGAGTGCTGCTGCTCATCAGGAACTACAACAGGTCTCATCTACACTTCCTCCAACCGCCCATCACAGTACACCCACCTTCAATTTACCTATAAACCGTTCAACGTCTTTAATTTTAATTTTTTTTATCTCTGCAATGTTGTTTTTTGTTGTCAGGATTGTTGGAATGCTCTCTCGTGAAGAGCTGGGTCTGTTCCGGGAGCGGATCCGTTTCCTTGACAAGAAGGTGGAGCCCGGCATGACCAAGTTGCTTTGGTTGTCCCAAGGAGCTTCGAACCACTTCATCAACGATTCCCTTATCCACATTGACAAGGTTTGACACGCGCCTGCTAATCCTCTCTCTGTAGCTTTTGAATACAGTGGAGCCTCAGTATTCATGGAGGTTAGGCGCCGCGAATGCTGGCAAATACAGTCCACCAATACTAGAGACAACCACTAAAAACGCTTTAAGCTGCCTATTTCAACAGTTCTAACACTGAACATACCGTAATATACCTCAACACACAACGGAAATTGTCTACCATAGACACTAATATTCACAGGTTTCCTTTTTTTCTGCTCTTGGGATTACAGCCTGCTTTGATTTCTTTAATAAAGCGGACGCCTCCCTCTTGTCTCTCTTTCCGTTACCTCTCCAGGTGCAGGCTGTCATTGATGGTTACAAAGTTTCCAATCTGTCCATCTCCAACCTCTGTAAGCAGATCAGTGAGACTTTGCTGATTAAAATAGATGGGAAGACAGTGTACAGGTAATAAGTTCTGATTTCTTTCTTTGTTGTGTCACTATGATGGCACACCGACCAAACGTGAAGTCCTTAAGAAATGAATCAGCTGAGTGGTTCTGTCATTCCCCCTGCTGTTGGCCAGAAACCTGGAATTTGAGGATGACCAGAACGCTCACCAGCAGAGCCGACTCAAAGTGCTGCGCTCGGTACACAAGGAAATCGTTAATATCATGTCTCAGATTCACACCATCTTTGCCGGCGATGGAGCTGAGGTTGGAACTTTGATTTGTATGCTTTTATATGCTTCAAAATCACTTTCTAAAGTATGAAGTGTCCTTTTTTAAAAAAATATTTTTTGACAACATGTTAAAAAATGTGCTATGCAATGGAAAGAGAATTGACCCAGATCTAGTCTGCCTTTCAAAAGTATTTACATCCTTCAACTTTTTGCACTTTTTGTCACATTACGGCCTCAAAACGTATTGCATTTTATTCAGATTTTACAAAATAGTGGAATTAAACTGCACCCTTTTCCTCCTCTCCTAAGTCAGTTTTATGACATGTTTCGCTGCAGTTTCACTAGTTAGATTCTTTAGACAAATTTTTGTCCATGTTTCTTCACACAGTCAGATTTTGTAGAAACTACCTACGAGCATCATTTTTTTCCAAGTCTTGGCACAAATTCTTAAATGCATTTAGATCTGCACTTTGACTGGACCACTTCAGCTGATTAATATGCTTAAATCTAAACCTTTGCTGTATGTTTTAGGTCCTTGTACTGAAAATTGAACTTCCACCCCAGCTTTAAGTCTTGTGCGGCTTCTAACAGATTTTTTTCCGTCCATCATTAACCCAAGCCAAATATGCTATGCTTTCTTTGTTGTAGCATGTTACAGATACCCGACGTTCTTCCAGCAATGGTCTTCTTTTTGCAATTCTTCAAATAACTCATAATATCTAATCTAATATCTGTGCCATGCATAGCTAGTGCCTGGCCTGTCAACAGATTCTTCTTCCATCTCAGCAGTGGCTCTCTGCAGCTCATCCAGAGTTAATACAGGATCTCTTAGAGTAAAGGTCTAGCCAACAAGTGGTATAAATACCTTTGCAAGGCTCTTTATAAATAGATCTAAATAAATGTTTCAAAGATAAATCCTCTGTTTCCTGCCAAAAGATAATTTGCTGTCCACAAATGTGTAGAAAACAAAAAACTTGAGCTCTGATGTTGTAGGTCCAGGTACATTGGGAGAAGTATTCAAAGAAGGTGGACCGCATAGTGGAAGAGGCATTCCGGCTTAACGTCAAGGACTCCATGAAGAAACTCAGCAGAGCCATCACCGGGGACAACAAGACATCGCCCAGTCCGCTGTTCAAAGTGCTAGTGCTGCTGCGGCAGGCGACTCCTCAAAGCGTGCCAAAGGTACAGCAGACTCACGCCGCCTTTTAAAACTACTGTGATGCTGTAAGCTAGAGATTTCTCTTCAAACAGGCCAACACCCACAATGAATGTTACAAGAAAAATCACTTTTTTTTTTAAATGGACAGAAGTATGTGAAGTTAGAGTGTTATTCCTTCATCCAAAATGTAGCCAGAGTGTTGCTTTGATCCTTTCATGCATGTTTGAAAATTCTTTTAATCTGGTTTTCAGCTGTGCAAAACGTTTCAGAAGGAGCAGGAGTTTCTTAAAGAGACAGGAGCTAAATTATAAAGTCCAATTTTCTTTAAGTCATATTTGATCTGCACAGTGTTTTTATTACAACTGAAGGCAACATAGTTGCTTGACTGCTGTAAAATGACACTCTATGGTTGTTAAACACATAATATCGGCCCTTTAAATCGATAAGAGAAGAACAAACTGAAATCCAGGTAGATCTCTCCTGAAGCTAGCAGTTCTGTGAGGTCTAAGGTGACCTTAAATTTAAATGTAAATATAAAAGAGGTTTTGTAATGCTTAATTTGTATTTTAAAGAATCTCTTTGCTGTGTAATCTAGTTCGTTTTTTTTGTTCCTTGTTTACAGCTGGAGTTCTCACCGACTCTGCAGAAGCTTGGAGAGATTGTGGACATTTTGCCTCAGTTAATCAAAATCATCTCTGAATTTAAGCGTCTCCCCGAGCTTCTCTCCGACAAAGAGTCTCTGGCTGCCCCCATATACGTCAGCATAGGTTGGAAACAAATATGTATCATAGCGTACACCTGCTTTAGTGCTTTTTCATATTTTGTCACATTAGCTTTATTGGATGTACCTAGCAACATAAATGAGCGCACAATTGTGAAGTCAAATAAATATCTCAAAAGTGTGGCGTACATTTTTGTATGCTTACCCCTCTCCTTATGCGCCCCTAAGTGAAATGCAATGGCCTCCTGTATGGTTCTAACATGACAAAATATGGAAAAGTAAAAAGGATTCAAATATTTTCATAAGAAGCTCAATGATTTTTTTTTTTATCATCCTCCCCATTTCGATTCTGTTTGATCACTCAGAGAAAGACGAAGGGATTATTAAGACCCAGGCTATAATTACGGCCGGGATGTCAGCCAATGCCAGGCAACTGGAGACCTATTTGAAGACCTGGGGCAAATACAGGCCCATCTGGGAGAACATCAAAGACTACATTATACAACGTTACAGGACAGCCAACACTTCAGTATCGACTTTTGATGCAGATATTCAAAGGTATCCGATTCCTCTGTTTCTGTTGGAGGAATTTCTGCAAATACATTCAGTGTGTTCTGCAAGGACATGGTTGTTCCTGTGGTCTCCCAGATACACTGAGAACGCCAGCAGTATTCAACAGGAAGAGACGGTCGTCACCGTACAGTTTGTGATGCTGGACTGTTCGCCGCTCAAGTCTACCCTGGTGCAACACTGCGACGAGTGGCAGAAGAAGTTGACACAGCTTCTCAGCGAGATAGCAAACGCTCGTCTAATAGAGCTTTACGACTCAATGCAAAGCAATGCCGACAGGTGTGCAGCCATTTCTTATTCTGTTTTGACACATTAGCACAACAATAATCTAGGAGTAACACAGTTGTTTGAGATGATAGTATTACCAAGAAGCATTGTTGGCTCAAATGCTCTCACTTACTGTACAAATTTTAGTAATGCTTCCTCTTAGATTCAGTATCATGCATCAAATCTTATTTACATGATCAAAGTGCACAGCTAGGACCAGTTCTCTGACATAAAGAAGTCCAGTGAATAAATGAAATTCTGGAAGACTATGGGGGAAATCCTTGAGTTTAATAATCGTCATTGTTTATGTTCAGGTTGATGAAACCGCCGCAGACGCTTGAGGAGCTAAGTGAAAGCCTGACTCTTTTCGAAAATCTCAATAAGGATTTGGCCAACACAGAAGCTCAGATTCCTCTCATCCATGAACGATTTGCCATCCTCGACAAATATGAAGTCGAAGTGGAGAATAGCGTAAGTATGCCACTTTTTAACAATGCCTAAAAATGTATTCAAGGTACAGGAGTACATTTTCAATAGGCAAAAGTTAACACTGCTTAAATTGGTTAATATATGTATATATTTTTAAGAAATAACAGCTAGAAGCTATAAACCAGTTATCACCACAGAAGAAGCTACGGTATTTTATTGTCACACATCTTTGCCAAGTGTGTTACATCAGCTAAAACATTATTTATTTCTTGTTGGGAACTGAGCTTCCTACCTCTTGCTGATGCACTACATCAGTGTAAATAGATAATTAGTTGTTTAATATTAACTTTTAGGTTTTATTTTCATAGTACATCAGTTAAAATTTGCTGAGAGATCATGCTAACCGTTCTAACATTTTCCCTATGTCACAATCTAGCTGAACAGTGGTAGCTGGCGGGCAGAAATTAGGTTATAAGGCTTTTTGGTATCTTTGTAGCTTCTGAAAAAGCCTTTTCATGTTTACCCAGAAAGGTCAACAAACTGTGGTAGCCCCTACACACAACCTAAAGCCACAGCAACCAAAAGTACAAAGAAAGCTATGATTTTTGCAACAGCAGGAGCTATGGTTAAGTTGCTAGCGTTACCTCAGCTTAGCATAGCTTTTGTTTTAGCATAGCTTCCGTTTTAGCACAGCTTCCGTTTTAGCACAGCTTCCGTTTTAGCACAGCTTCCCTTTTAACATAGCTTCCGTTTTAGCACAGCTTCCGTTTTAGCATAGCTTCCATTTTAGCACAGCTTCCAGTTTAGCACAGCCTCTGGTTTCCATTCTCTTCAAGATATAAGTATAAAGATTAGACATGAAAATATTACCAGTTCTTTAGAAATAACTGAATGCTTACCCTAATTCTTTACATGACAGTAACTGATGTATTAAATCTATTTCAGTGTTTGGTTTATCTAGTAGTGACGTGATTGTGAAGAAGTAAATCATGGCTTAAATCCGTTCTGTCTCATTTGCGCTTGCAGATTCAGGTCATGCGGGAGGAACTGAATGACAAGTGGATTTGGTTTCAGCAGGTGTTGATTAACAGCGACGCCACGCTGTCGAAAGACAAAGAAAGGTTTAAAACCGGCCTCATCCGCTCCTTTGAGGATTTCAAGAAGAAGATCGACATTACCTATCAGGAGTTCAGCGTCAAAGGTTACATATGTTTTACCATCAACTGGTCTAATTCCACATCGGTCCTAAATGTTTGGGAGCTAGTTACATTCACTAAACAAAGCCTAGTCAATTCAATAAGCCTTGCAGACTTTTGAGTATTTGCTTTTTAATAGCTATCATAAGTAAGTGTCTATGTGCGTGTTTGTGTAAATCTTAATATGCTTAAGGCTACATGTGCATGTCCAGGTCCTTTTCAGAGCTTGTTAAGCTTTGAAGTAGCAATGAAACAAATACAAGAATATCGTGGCCAACTGGAGGCTCTAATACAGGAGCAAAACACCATCATCAATGGGCTGGCCTTCTTCAGGATTGATCAACCTCCCTGTAAATTCATCATGGACATGGAAAAGGTCTGAAGTTGCTCTTGGCTCTAACAGTTACATCAGCATTCAGTAATACAAATGGTGATTGTAAAAAAAAAAAAAAATAAATTAAACGGATCAATAATCTTCCTTAGTTGTTGCTGAAGTTGTTTAACGTTTAGTTTTTTACCCGTCACTTGTGTTTGACGGCTTTATGCCTCCGTGCGCCTTTCCAGGACATGGATCAGCTGCAGGAGGTGTGGGAAATCTCTCACGATTGGGATGAATACTGGGAAACCTGGAAGGTTCTTCACCTGTCACAGCTGCAGACGCGGACCATGGAGGAAACGGGACTGGAGATGTTCAAGAGACTTCGCGCCCTTCAGAGAGATCTCAAGGTCAGTTGTGCTGGGCAGGATGCTCAGCTTAGGGCATTATATAGATCAGTTTGGCCTTTTTAGGTTTCATTTAAAAAAAAAAAAAAAAAGATTACCGGTATAATCCAATGCTTTCCCAGTTACAGACACAGTGAAGCTTCTCCACAGCGGAGTACTTCCTCTACCGTGTTTCACGATAAGGACGGTATTATTTGAGTTATAAACCCCTCCTTCCTTTCTCCAATCACGTGTTGGAATGTCTTAGCAGTTGTTCCAAGGTTTTTAGACACATTTCTTCCTGGCTTCCTTTCCAGAGATTTGGGACTGTTTAACTTCCTGATGTAGAAAATAATTCGATTTCATGGGGTGATTATTTAGTCATGTGCTGTTCACAGCAGATCAACAAACACCAAAACTACAGCATGTCCAAACAAGCCAATTTACATTGCAGTGAATCTCATACCACAAACGGGACATCTGCCTTAAAGAAGTTAATCCCATTGACTGCAATCCCAGCTGCGCTAGAATGACAACATCGTCTTTTGTGTGTTTTTACTGCAGGGTAAAGATTGGGAGATAGTTTCTTCCTCCAGGGTGAAGCTTGAAAAGTTCAAGCACATCATCCCCCTCATTACTGATCTGAGGAATCCAGCCTTGAGAGACAGGTAACGGTTAAAACAATCTCGCCACGCTTGCAGTCCAAAACTACATGTCTCAAAACTACAACATGTCCGAACGAGTGTTGTGTCTTCGTCACACGTGTTTGTTATGGTCTGGTGCCTTTCAGACAAGCTTGTCAACTAAATCTTCTGACTCTTCGTCAGTTTTGAGGCTTATTTCTTATTTCTCCAGGGCCTGTGCAGACCGTTGTAGCATTTGTCCTCAATCGGGAAAAAAATGGTCTCACAACTACAGTATGTGCATAATTCCTACAGTAAACTCCTAGTGGATTTGTATTTTAACATACTAATAACCAGGGGTGAAAGTAGTTTTAAATTCTTGGCGGTACTATGACAAAAATAAATAAATAAATTTATATATAGCTTTGGAGTTTCTTTGCTGATTAATTTTTTTGCAAAGCGATAAAAGCTGGTAGCTCTTGAATTGCTACAAAATAAAGATGTATTTCCTCCATCAGCCCACTGGCTATAATGTTGACACCTTGACCTAAATCCTGAACATCATGGCATGGAGTCATCCCAGTTTTCCATGTCTGACATATAACCATTAATTTTAGCTTTTAAACTGGTTCTATTGATCCTGTGTCCAGACAGAGGAATAATCAGTAGCCCAGCATCATGACCTGTTTGTTCTGAAGATCCTGCAGCTTCCACTTCTCTTCCTAACATGGTGCCTCCTCGTCCTGACTCTCATAGTGACAGGAGGAACCACAGAGCTGTTAGGTTAAAGCTCATCTTCTGAAGTTGGGATATTTTTCCTCCAACAGGTTCCAGAGGAATCACCTCAAACCAGATGTTGGATTTTATTTCAATGTCATTTGTGAATGTTAGAGCCTTATTTTCAACAATTGGATTATAAAGGTTGAAAAAGGTTATTATTTTGTAGAAAATCTCATCAACATCAGTATTTCCACTAAATACGAGGCAAAAAAATGTTTGATAAAGGAAAAGCCTCTCAGACTCCGAGCCCGACAGCACCAAACACATTTTTTATATTAGACAATTAACTTAATTTCACATAATTATCGCGACAGAAGCCATTTGTTTATTAAATACTTAATGAAACATATTTACCGTGTTTGATGTTTGTTGTAAATGACTTCTACTCATAAAGAACGAGATAATTAGTCCAAGTTTGTGCTTGGACAGCAAGTGTAAACAAAGGTAAAACAACCTGATCATCTCTAAACCACTCGCACATTTTTATTCTCCGACTCTCTGTCATTTAAACACACCCGTTGCCATGGCAACTGCCTGCGCTCCACAAGCCGACCAGAGATTATGTTAAAAATATTAAGTCCGTTATGATATTAGGTTTTCAGGCTTGATATTTATTTTGCGATCATGAACACTGCGGTGGTGGATTAGTTAATTTTAAACTCCTGCTCTGCTCGTTATTTTGGTAATGGAACCTAAACACACAGAATTGCGCAACACCTTGTTGAAACAATAATTATTGAGATTATTATTGTTGTTGGGTCATTAATTTGAACACGTTTTGTTGTTTTTTTGTTGTTGTTCTTTAATAAAGTTATGAACGTTTTAAGCAAGTCAGAGGAAATTGTGCTGGTCTCAGTGTCCTGGCGTTTTACCTTCCGCGATCGACATATTGCCCCCCTGCTCTAGCAAAACACGAAGAGTTCAGAAACAACATAAAATGGGAAAAAAGTTACTTATTAACTGATTAAGTCGTGTTTTAGATTGTTCTTGAAAAACTAATCAGTCAAGGCTGATTAGTGGGTTAACTCACGGCTGCACAGTGAACCAATTGATTTTTTTTTTTACAGCTGACAGCCGCTCCCCTCTCTTGCAGGTACTGCGTACCCCCGCCAAATCTTTTAGGAGTATGCAGTACCCTGCCGTACCCCCTTACTTTCACCCCTGCTAATAACCCTAAAAAGGTTTGTAGGAGTCTTAGGATGTAACTGATCCAGTTTGCTGGCCCTCAAACGTGAACCCTGTTGTCTTTAAAACTACACAACAGTTGCAAGGAGTTGGTGAGTTCTGTTTATGTTTCGTATGTAGCGCCATCCAAACCATGTGTTAGTTTGACACTGATGCAGCAAAAATCAACCAATTGTCATACAATTATATCCTTATATTCCTATGTGATCATATTCTTCATGACATAAGAAATCATAAGTCTGATTCATCGCATTATTTTAAAGGTACTGAGAGAATTACTATAATGTAACTGTAACAGTAGCAGCATGAAAACAGTACAGAAGATGGTGAGGGACAAAATTTGGAATCTCCAAATTAAATCAAAATTCTGACTTTTGACTTAATTTGATTTAAATTGAGAAAAAAAAATCTAAATTCTGACCTTAAAGTCAGAATTCTACCTTTTTTAAAGTCAGTTCAGGGGATTAAATGTCAGAATAGAAATTCTGACATTTAATTTAAAAATGTCAGAATACGAGTATTACGGCCAGACTAAAACTTACTTTTTAAAAATTTTTATTACGGGACTAAAATCCTATGATGTTAAAGTTGAAATAAAACGAGAATAAAGTACTAATATTAGGAGAATGAAGAGGTAATTCAATGGGAACACCTAAACAAAAACTAGTTTAAAAATCAAATAAATGTCGAGCAACTTGTGAAGGTATACTCAGTTTCACAACTAAATACTTTAATACATCAGCTTCAAATTACTATCAGTATAAGGACTTTGAAATGATTGTGGAAACGACTGTTTGTGTTTGAAGTAAGAACCAAATGAATTTGTCAGTCTGTTCGCATCAGAAATTCATAACTCAACTGAAGATTTTTTTTTGTCATTTTGCGTCGTCTTTCTGGTAATATCACATCGTTATTCTGTTAATGTTACGACTTTATTTTCACTTTTTCGAAAAAGCCTGAATTCTGAGGAAAAAGTCTGAATTTTTTTTGTCTCTCTCGTAAACCTCTACATTGTAAATATAAAGTAAATACATGTAAGTAACCAGATATCTATTTTTTGGCCCTATAGGTAGAATTTGAACCTTGTTTTTTGTTTCAGACACTGGAGCCAGATCTGTGAGGAGCTAGAGCGGACGTTTGACCACACCGACCCTGAATTCACCCTGGAGAAGATCATCTCTCTGAACCTGGACCATTACGCTTCGGTCATTTCGGAGATCTCTGGCGCTGCCAGCAAGGAGCTCTCCATAGAACAGGTTCGGATCTGACTTCTTGTTGATTCTTCATCTTACTTTGCTCTGGAATAACGTTAGGGAAGATTCTGAAAATGCAGCAGAGCGACTCTCCTCCACTCTGGCTTCAACTCTGGCAGCTCAAACTTTGCCGTCTTAGTCCTGCCAGCAGCTCCTCTCCCCCGTTTCCCTGCCTCACTCTAAACCCTCCCAGGTTACATCAGAGCAGCGTTACAGCCAAGTTTGTGCACATTGAAGTGTGGAGCAATTAGCATATACAGTTGCCATGCAATTAGAACCTCATTTGTGAAATCAGCCAGTAATTGTTCATTCAGAAACAGGGATTCGATTCAAGGAGTTGAGAGTGAGGAAGAGCCTGAGAGGGGCAGTCGCTCGATGCTTTTCAACTACAAAACTCTAAAAAAAAAATGTTATGTTAATTCACCATTACGGTCTAGTATTTCTAAGACATTCTCCAGGCATAAATATTAGAAAATTATTCTATTGCAACTTGATTTTTGGTCTGTTTGCATTAGAGTTTGCATTTGCTCTTTCAGGGTCTGATCAATGTCAAGAAGACATGGGATGCCGTGTACCTGGAAATCGCGCCGCACAAAGATGAGGGCCACTTCCGGCTGAGGTGAGGCGGGTTTTAATGTCAAGTAGAGGAACGGTTTCAAAAAGTTACAAGTATTGTCACATTTAACGTGGCTCAATAGTTGATGCCGCTGCGTAGAGCCTACAGGTGGCAGATAAAGAAAATGTTCTGTCTTAAAAAAGCTCTAAAAAAGAATCTTATCAGCAAACGTACTCATCGATGCGCAGACATCATTTCCATCCTTTCCAATCTGGTTTTAAAACGATTTCGCCGCCAGCAGCCTTACAAAGCTTTGAAATGCAATACAATGACGGTGTTTTATACAGAATAACAATAAAATGGCCTTTAACAGGTTTGTTTTAACATTAGAATAAAGTACAAAAAAACCCCAAACTGAGTCCAGCAGGGAAACAATAAATTTCAGAGCAAGTCCTTTTGTTTTCACACACGCGCAAGAACCAAAAGTATCTGTTGTAACGTGAGCATACACGCCGGTTGGCGTTCCAGGATTGATGCGTCAACTTAAAGGTCACCATTCGTGTTTTCTCGTCCTCCTCAGAGGGAGTGAAGACGTCTTCCAGTCACTGGACGACAGCCTGGTCATTTTGTCCACGATGAAGGCATCCCGCTTCGTTAAAGCCTTCGAGCGAGAGGTGGACCAATGGGAACACCGGCTCACCCACGTGATGGACGTCATCGACATGATCCTCTCCGTGCAGCGAAACTGGATTTACTTGGAAGTACACAACTTACCTTGCCTCATTCGTTGTTTATGCGTTTTACACACCTGCACCAGAAAGCTACATTTCACACACAGCTCTTTAATCCGAAACAAGCGCTCTTCTCTTTCTCTGTTGCAACCAATTGTTTTCTTCTTCTTCTTCTTCTTCTTCTTTTTTTTCCCTCTCCACTCAGAACATTTTCCAAGGAAAGGACATCAGGGAGCAGCTTCCTAACGAGTGCACCGAGTTCGCAGGCGTCAGTTACAACTGGAAGATCATAATGGAGCGTCTGCACGAGAATCCGAACGCCCTGCAGGGGGCGCATCATCCTGGTGCGACCGCAGAGTTCATGTTTCTGTCTTCAGAATATTATTTATACAATGCATTACGACCTGTCTGGGTCACCCCAGTATTATTAGTGTGTACATTTGGCAATGAAAATAGTGTTTTTCAAATGTAAATAGTGTTGTTTTGGAGTCAGCCTGGTTGTTTGCATTTCTTTAAATTTGCGAAAAATGAATCCGAGATCACAAGCAGAAAAAAGCCACATATAGAGAGTTAAAACCAGATGTTTGCATACACTATGAAAGCCCTTTTTTCTCATTGTCTGGCATTAAAACTGGCTAAATCCTTTCTGTTTTAAATCCTTTTGGGATTATGAGAATGGATAAAGAGAATGACATCTTTTAGGGAATTTTTTATTCCCGTCATTATGGCCAAATGTCTTGGACCATTTGCTGCATGTCTTCCCTTTCTCACTCCTAAATTACAACATTTTAATTATTAATACCTTTGAGTTAAACGGAGGTTCGGTTGTGGGTCTGATTTAAAGCAACACCTGAAAAACGGTGCTTCCTTGCATGACTTCAGACAGATTTGTTTAGCTCCACAAGTTTGGTAAAAATGTCCAGATGCCTAAATATTCATTTATCTGTTGAAAATATTTTGAAACGAGTATAAAGAACAGGTGGGCCACCAGCCATTGTATAAATTGCTGTGTGTCTAAGAAACGCAGTTCCAGCAAAATGTTTTGAGTAGCTTGAGAATGGAAACCTGGAACATTTGACCTAAGTTGCTACAAATGTGTGTCTGTCCAATCCTGAGGGAACGGACAATATCTAATCAAATTATGGAACATTTGGCTTTCTATTATACAATAGTATTTGATAAATCCTAACTTTAAGTATCAGCATTTAATTAGAAGATTCTGTCATCAATTGTGACATTACCTTATCCGCTTTTTCTTTTAGGCTTGCTACAGACTCTGAATGAGATGAGCTTAAAGCTGGAAGACATCCTGAGGGCCCTGGACATGTATCTGGAGACCAAGAGGCAGATCTTCCCAAGGTTTTATTTTCTGTCAAACGACGACGTGCTGGAGATCCTGGGCCAGTCTCAGAACCCCGAAGCCATGCAGCCTCACATGAAGAAGTGTTTCGACAACATCAAGAGCCTCCGGCTCGAAAAGGTCTGTGAAGGTCTGTTCTATACCATCACATTTCAGAAATGTGATGGTATAGAACAGACTTTTCCCAAGTTCTTGTGCGTTTGCTCTGGAGGCAGGTCTTTGGAGGGCGGTGTTTGATTTGTAAACCACAGACTACCCACGATAAATTCCTATCAAAACGAAACTGCTTTTGTTTTCCTTCATATGCTTCACAGTCAACTAAAGTCACAAAAGCTGATGGGATGTATTCAGCTGACGGCGAGTTCATTTTGTTCAACAAGCACCAGCCGCTGGACAAACCAGTGGAGGTGAACGCAGCCGGGTTCAGCCATTAGAATCTGCTGTTTGGGTTTCCTGTGGGTGGTACTCCTGGTGATTGTCATTGTCCAACTTTAGATTTGGCTCTGCGATATTGAGAAGCTCATGCAGGCTACTCTGAAGTCACACCTGAACGACTGCCTTCTCGATATGAAAAAGATAACGGGAACCAGGGAGAAATGGGTCAAAGACTGGCCAGGACAGGTGAGTTTATGTCGAGCCGCTTTCAGTCTGTCCTTCTGCGTCTTCAGTTCTCGTACCGCCGATGAACAGCAGGCTTTAGAATCTCCCGTCAAGCGTCCGACGTTTTAAACGAGTTCCCTTCCCATCTCAGGTTGTACTTACAGCGAGCCAGATCAAGTGGACGAGCGAGGTCACCAGAGCTCTCGTCGTCAGCAAGGAGAGAGCGAACAAATCCGCCCTAAAGTCGCTGAAGAAGAAACAGGTGTCGTGCGAAGCCAAATATAGGCTTTACAGATACATTGCACACATCTCACCTGAATGCTTGTGCCTTCCTCAGGTCGCTATGCTGCAAAGCTACTCAGAGATGATACGCCAGGAACTCCCGAAAATCCTGCGTCTGAAGGTGGTGGCGCTCGTCACGGTGGAGGTTCACGCTCGGGACGTCATCGATAAGCTGGCCAAGAGCGGCTGCGGCGACGTCAACGCGTTCGAGTGGCTCTGCCAGTTGCGGCTGTACTGGGAAAAGGAAAAGGAGAGGGTGAGACAAGAAGAAGCTTTTCTTCCGCCTCTCCTGGTTTTCAAGTCACGTTTCCTAGCCTGTTGCTTTTGCTGTTGTGTTTTCTGACTAGCACAAGAAGTTTTAGGTCGAGGTTGTAGCCCTGATGCTCATTTCCATATATAGAAAGTCAACTTTCTCAGTCCTAAATATAAATGATTTCTTATGATTCTAACAATGCATTTTCTCTTTTGAGCCATTTTTTTCTTCCCTTCATATCCTGTTTTTAATGCACTTACAGCCCTTAAGAAATTTGATTTTCTTATGTTTCACATTTGGTCAAGTTTATTTTCACTTGGTCGAGGTGACCAAGTGAAAATTAACTTGGTCACCTCGACCAATCAATGCGGGGGTCAAAGCAGTACAAATCAAACTACTCCGAAGAATGATGGTGACATTTGAAACGACAAACTCAAGTAATAAATAAAAAAAAGAGACTCCAACTCCAGTTTAGTTCTTAAAGTTATAATTTATATGTAAGTCATACAGTGAGGAGGAGGAAGGAGGTGTAGCATGGAGATGTAACAAACTGGCACTCTATGGAGAGATGTAAAAGCTCTCCTTTGCAAAATGGTCAACCATAAACAGTCTGGTAAGATAGATGTAATTTTATCTACCTCAAAGATCATCCTTCCCCACACAGTTCCTTAAGACTAGCGGCAGCAGCAGTTATTCAATTTCAAGGTGTCGAATTGATGTTTGATATGCACAGCATTTTTATAACAACTGAATGTAACAAAGTTACTTGACTGTTCTATAAAATTACTACCTCAAGCAACATCTGGTTGTATGAAGAAAACAGATCTAAAGATTTCAATATTTGTAGTTGGAACGATCGATTTCTGAAGAAAATGTTTCACTAGGTTTATACGTTGGGCCTGTGACGTTCCAGTTCGCTGAAAAAAAAACAATGGGTAGCTCTTTATCACCAGAGGCAGGACGTGGTGCATGACATGGCATGTTGAAAAATAATAAGTGAGCAAGCGGCCCGTGTAACCACTCCTCCTCTACCGAACATGGAACGGCAGAGTTATCATATGTGCAGAGACAGAGCGAGGAAATGTGAATTTAAATGTGTGTGTTTCCACTCTCAGATTGACCTCAATGAATGCATCATCCGGCAGACCAACACGCAGTTCAAATACGGCTACGAGTATCTGGGCAACTCTGGACGGCTGGTCATCACGCCACTCACTGACAGGTCACCGCTAACGTCACACCCGTAACATAATCGGCTAGAATGAGCCTAGGAAGGCTTGCAGTTAGATTTCTGTCTTGAATTAAATATTCAGGCATAACATCAGAGAGATGATTGTTTGATTTTTTTCCCTATTTTAAGCCATCATCACTTTCATTGTTATGATGCGACAGGAAACAGACAAAATATCTCGTGCTTTAAATCTTCACATCCCAGCAGGTTGCACTTCTCCTGTTTTGTGTTCTGTGGAGCTTCTCTGTGTGTCTTGCGTTGTAAATGTCAGCGTTTGACCGTGTCCAGGTGTTACATGACTCTGACCACGGCTCTCCATCTCCACCGGGGCGGCTCCCCGAAAGGCCCAGCCGGCACGGGGAAGACGGAGACCGTCAAGGACCTGGGCAAATCCCTGGGCATGTACGTCATTGTCGTGAACTGCTCCGAAGGACTGGACTACAAATCAATGGGTCGCATGTTCTCCGGCCTCGCTCAGGTCAGGGAAATTTAAAAATCCGCTCGTAAGTCGCAGTTTGGTCAAAAGCTGAGTTTGTAGCGGGGGAAGTAAGGTTTGTTTCCGTTGGCTCTGAGCAGACGGGTGCGTGGGGATGCTTCGACGAGTTCAACCGCATCAACATCGAGGTGCTGTCAGTGGTCGCCCAGCAGATTCTTTCCATCCTGTCTGCCCTCTCAGCCGGGGCAGCTCGGTTCCAGTTTGAAGGGCATAATATCCGTCTGGTCCCAACGTGTGGCATCTTCATCACCATGAATCCCGGTAGGTCTACAGAACAGTCGGGATGGTACTTGTTTGAGACTTCGCTACCTAGCAGAGGAGTAAAAACTTTTGACTTCTTTGCCGTTTTTAGGGTATGCTGGTCGCACTGAGCTTCCCGACAACTTGAAGTCCATGTTCAGACCCATCTCCATGGTGGTGCCGGACTCTACTCTGATCGCTGAAATCCTGCTGTTTGGAGAAGGCTTTGACAACTGTAAGGTACTGTACTTATGTGATTCCAAAAACTGTAGGGAAATTGTGTTGGAACACCATTTCAGCGTCGTTTTTGCCCGTACGATCTTTAGCGTCTCTTTAGCAAAGTTATGCTATGTTATTGCTCTTCATAAGCTAGCTATTTAGTCTTAGCTGGGTTTATGCTAAGACTAAATAACACACAGTTGAATCTTGTGTAGAAAACCTTTGGCGTTATCATTCTATCGATATCTTTTCTGTGCCAAAGGTTTTGGAAAACCATGCTTCATTTTCCTCCCACTTCACAATTATGCACTACGACTATTTTATCTATCACACAAGATGCACTAATATTAGTGGTTGTTATGCGAGAAAATATTGAAAAGTTATATGGAGACTACACTGATTAATGAAGCACATTTATGTACAATGTGTCCATGATGCAGACTCATTTAAAACATTTTCTTTAGTTTAGACGATATGTAGGCACATTAAACTGTGAATACCTCAGAACGTCTTCATTCAAAAAAAGCATTAATGAAGTAAGCACAGCAGATTAACTGCTTCTAAACTAAATGATCTTCTTTTCCACACATCACAGACTTTCCATGTTATTTAATGTCTGTATTATTTGTGTCTATTAGCTCCTGGCTAAGAAGGTATTCACACTCTACTACCTAGCAGTGCAGCAGCTCTCCAAACAGGATCATTATGATTTTGGTCTCCGCGCTCTCACCTCTTTGCTTCGCTACGCCGGGAAGAAACGGCGCCAATCCCCCAACATCGCAGATGAAGAAGTAAGTGTCTCTCTGAAACCTTGTGCCCAGGTTGTCGCAAATGGTGGATTCATGCGAGCTGGAAAGATGCAGATGTACAAGCAAAGTAATAAAGCAGAACCACAGTGGGTGACTCTTTGCATGTCTGTCCTCAGATTCTTCTGATGGCCATGAAGGACATGAATATTGCTAAACTGACCTCTGCAGATCTTCCACTGTTTAATGGCATCGTCCAGGACTTGTTCCCTGCTGTGGAGACACCTGTTATAGAATACGTCACGGTATGCAGTTCGCATTAACGCTAATCTATCTAAAGAAATAGTAGGAGTGCATTTGTTTCAGAATGATCAGCTGATCAGTGATCAGCTTTATTTATTAACCCTGGACCTGCTGATACAATGTTTAGCCAATTTATTTTCAAGGACTACAGTATAAAAAGATAACAAGTCACACTATTTTAACAATCAGGTTTTTCTAATGTGATCAGAAGTTGACATTTTAAGATGCTCTTACCCCTTTGTGTTGTGTTTTTCCCATTTAAACTTGCCTTTATTCTAAGATTCCCAATTAGTTGCCTAAATTTCACATTTCTCTTGTAAACATTTAAGAGCTGAAACGTGATTTAACAACAACTTAATAAAATGTTCAGCCTTTCTGCTATCTGCTGAAAATCTTAGGTTTTTCTTCACTGGACCTAAATGTTGCAGAAAATAACTAACTTTTTGTGTTCTTCACTCAGTAACGGTGTCACCATCGAAGAGTGTTGCCAGTGTAGCCTGTTAAAGCCTGGGGCGCATTAAGTGATTGGAAAACTATGATTTTCTTTGACTGCAGTTGAAGGAAGCCATCGAGACGGAGGTACGGCAGTCTGGTCTGCAGGTCACTCGTTTTACAGTGACTAAGGTCATTCAACTTTACGAGACCAAAAACTCCCGGCACTCCTCCATGCTGGTTGGCAAGACGGGCAGCGCCAAGACCGTCACCTGGAAGATCCTGCAGCAGTCCCTCACAGCTCTGAACCACAAAGGAGACACCAACTTTGAGACAGTTCACGTACGTTTTCCGTATTTGCATATTCTCTGTCGTAAATTAGTAAGGTCTTAACACAGATTTCATTTTATGACTTAGAAGAGAGGAGCAGAGTCTCAAGTAGAAACCTGCAGACTATGCAACTAACATAAACATGTAATATTCACAGATTTCCTCCCTTACCCCGCCAAAAAAAAAATAGGCATAAGTGAAAAAATGAACACACTGAAATCTTGAAATGTTTGGACAATATAAACACTCATCCTTATCAAGGCTAAATCTAAGTGGCTAGCACAGAAAAATGTATTTTTTTATTATTCCCACTGCTTCTTTGTTTTGTTGTTAATATGCCAAACCGTAATTCTGCCAATTTAAACGACATTTAAAAATATTGTGAACACACGGGAGCTGATAAGTGTTTAATCACATAAAGCAGCAACCCTCTGCCAGAGCCTGGTCCAGTTTTAGACCAACAGTCTGCAAATGTATTTGCAGATATATATGTATAGTGTAATTTGTTATTTGCTTTATAGCTAGTTTGTTTACTGTAAAGCATGCTTCTGTAAGAGAGATCAGCTAAAATAATAATTAGGTCTCACCATAGAAAATGTATTTAACTGCTGAACACCAGCAAAATGCTTAAATTACTACAAGTGATGAAGGGATAATTAGTGTTATTCATTTGCCTGAAAACCAATGTCAACTCTCTTGTTTGTGCACACAACCTTGGCCGATATCACTGATTCTGATGTTTTTATTTTATTTTAGAGTGTGAAGCTGATAGTCAGATTTAATCTTAACTTGTTGCAAGTTTATTGTTGTTTTCCAATCCTCCACAGATCTATCCCCTGAATCCAAAGTCGATGAGTCTCGGGGAGCTGTACGGAGAAAATGACCTTTCTACTAACGAGTGGTCCGACGGAGTGCTGTCCTCCCTCATGAGAACAGCCTGTGCAGGTACATCTATCAGAAAAATTGGGCCCCCCCCCCCCCCCCCACACAACACACAAAAACACAAACAAAAACAACAAAAAAAAAAAAAAAAAAAAAAAAAAAAAAAACAAAAAAAAAAACAAAAAAAAAAAAAAAAAAAAAAAAAAAAAAAAAAAAAAAAAAAAAAAAAAAAAAAAAAAAAAAAA
>CAEGAF010033559.1:0-80746 GCA_903067075.1 Micropoecilia bifurca | reverse complement strand
TTCGGCATAGTCCATGTTCTACCCCTGTATTGGCGCAGCAAATCTAGTTAATCCGCCTGTGGGGTTTGGTTGAGCTCTTTTTTTTTTTTTTTTTTTTTTTTTTTTTGTGAATCTCACATATGGATAATTGGCAACACCTCAGGGTTGTTGTGCTTCTTAAAACATTTTTAAATTATTGTCTCTCTGGACGGTAGCCAAACCAGTCCTAGTTAGTAAATCTCAAAATATCGACCACTTAAATTCTTCCCTTCTTCCCCCAATGCAGCTTGATGACATTTGTTCCCCACATAAGCAAAATGCACATACCACTCATGTAAAATAAAAGAAAACATGACTCATAAGACAAGTCCACCTTCTTCTATTGCTTAATGGTTCAACTCTGAGACTCAAATGTCCATTACTGGCCCTTTCAGGATAGCCACAGATTGATCTATGGCTATTGGCTAAGCAGCAGTAAACAGTATTGTGCAGGCTGGCCTCCGATCCATATGAACGTCATCTGTTTACGAGTGCTTTTGTTAACCGATTACCCCTGCAGACTGGGAACTTCCCACCAGGCATGTACTTTTCATTGACTCAGTCATCTTAGTTTGGCTTTTGTCAAACTCAATCAGTTAAAGAACTTTTAGATTTATTTATTTCTAACACTTGAGCTATAAGAATGAGATGAGTTTTATGCACTTCATCTCTGATTGGTCATAATGTTGTACCTGAAGTGCTAACACTAGACATTAGAGATCCCTCTTGGTTAAGCTTTTTATTGACTTCATGTCAGCCTTTGAGAAACTTTAAGGTGATTTCTTGAATACTAGAGTATTAGTTACTAGAGTATTGCTATAGTTACATATAACTATAGCAAATCATTTGTCAGAATGTATTACCTTTGTTATTTTTATAGAGCAGGTTACCGAAATTTGTACAAATTTGCATATTTGGATACTTTGTAATGTGATTCCAGCTTAAAATATAATTTTTGCTATACTTTCCGTAATGAAACAACATGGGAGCTTGGTAGCTTTTTCATACATGGTTAATTTGTAAGTGAGATTTTTGGTGACTTATCAAAGAAAAACTTTTGAGAAAGAGTCTGCTATTGGGCTGGAAAGCTGCCAAAGCTCGACGAAAAACTGTGTATTGAAGTTTATGCGGTTTAAAGCAGCTCTGCACAGTTTGTCATGTAGTTAGTAAGGATACATATTTAGTACCTTTCAGTTATTGGACCTTTTATCTGTTGGGACAGTCAGTAAATATTTTGAATAGATTTAGTTTGTGGCAGTCCATGAGGAACCATTGATTAAGACCACTTTAAAAGAGTAAGAGAGGGTTTGACTGTTTGGCAGTGAAGCATAAAAGAAACTAGAGAAAATATTTACACATTAAAAATAATCTAAAGTGTCTAAATAATTTGTTTAATAAAGTATTTAGTCCCCTGGTCCTTTACTTCTATCCTCTCTGTCTCATTCGGAGTTATACTCCCTAAAACGAAGTTTACAGAAGAATAAGTCATTTCATGTGACTTGTAACTCTGAACTCCCGGCTTGCCTTCCACATTCCTGCCTCAATTAGAGTTTATGGACATAATAGAATCCGTGTCCGTGAATGAATGTTTGTGTTAAGCTGTGTGATTTGACAAATTCACTGTTGCTGATCAGTTGAACTTCAGACTTACAGAATGGAAGACTGTTTAACTTATTAATCTCAATGAATATGACATTGACTTTAAAATAAACAAGTGATACAGACAGGCATGCCTAAAACATACTGTAATACAAATACATTTGGGAATGTAACTAGAAAATAATGTTGAATGAATAAAGTCTTCAGTTAAATTTTCAATGGAAAAGTGAATTACTTTTATTCACCGTAGAAAAAAAAAATTCTCTTTGTTTCCACTCGGCTTTAATGTCACATGAATGCGCTGACGACCCCTCTGAAGTTCAGTTCTTTATGTTATTCCTTTTGCATTCTTCTTGTAAAATTATCTAGTGCAGATCTTTATTTATTGTAATTTAACTTGAGAACGGATTTAATGACACTTTTTTTCTTATATATTCTACCAAATTAGACCCGTCTGTCTTTCCAACAAGAGCATCTTTTTTTGAATTCTGCAATAAAGAAAATCAAAGAAGGGAACAAACTTAACATTTTGGAAGAAATCAGAGGAATTGTCACAAGTTTTTTTTGTTTTTTTTTTGTTTTTTTGTTAAGCCAGTATGTGATGATGTGTTAATTGCCAGCTCTCCTAATGGTTAATTGCCAGCTCTCCTAATGGTGATGTAAACTCTTCAATGTAGTTTCAAAACCTTGACCTGAATCTTATAAAAAGAAGGGAACGGATGGGTTATGTCATTATGTTCTCTTTTAATCTGCAAAGTGAAGTGGGGAGATGGGCTGTGAGTGTTTACTTTGATGTTTCCATGTTTCATTTTGACCAAAGCAAGTCAGACATTGAATTTGGACTTGGAGAGAAATGAGGCCCAATTGTAACAAAAATGTTGATTGTGTTTTATAAACAGCTTGCGTGTCAGGGCAAATGAGGACAAAATCAGATGTGCAGCAGTCACACGGCAGAATTGGCCCATAAAATATTTGACTCTACTTGATATTTTCTCAAGGTCATTTTTAGTTATTTTCATACTGAAGGACTGATTAAAGCTCACAACCAGAGATTTTCTGTCAGGACAAAGGTTTATTGCACAATGTGAACCTGAGATTTTAAGATGCAAGTTTGATTTTTGGATCCGTCCTATATAAATCTTAATTTTTGGAGACTTCTTTTAGCATCTTACTCAGAATGAACTTGCTTATACAACCAGACTCTGTCATGTTGGCAGTTGCTTAAAATGTCCTCCAGTTTTACACTAATTTTCATACAGTTACACTCTGCTTTAGAACCACTCCCGTTGATCAGATAAAATTCAGTGAATATTTTTAAGTTTTTATCTTTTTAACACCAAAAACTCTTCTTTCAAATAACTAATCCTGCTCATAATCATTTACCAGGATTAGTTTTTGTCAATTGATCAAGGCATAAGATATAGTGTACGTGTCTGCCGGCTGTCAGAGAGATGTAGTTCAACTTAAATGCCCATTAGCTCAGAACATGATGTTGTTTGGTTTCTGAGAATCCTGCAGATGATTCATGAGCCAAGCTGCCAGGGTGTGCTCAGCAGAAATTCCTATACTGTAACATGTTAGTAGAGAAGAGGAGATGCCAAAAATAAGCAACAGATCTCAGGGAAAAAACAAAAACATAAAGCAGTGATGTGAAGTTCCTCTCTGCTGAGAGTTTCCATCTCCTTGCTGCTCTGGGTGCTTCTTTAGTGCTCTGCAGTGAGCCTTTCCAGTCAGTGCCGGCTAACCAGCTCTGTATGTCATTATAGTGAATAATTATCTCAACTATGTAGCCAAAGAAGTTAGCAGTAATAATAATACAGTATGCTGCAGTGTGTATAGCTTTTAGTGCTTTGTCTTGTGCATTGAATTTCAAATGAATGTAAAACTATAGAAAAGTAGCAATTTAAAAACACATTTCAATATGTTTGCTGCAAACATAATGGATTATTTGATAAAATGTCTAGAAAAGCTTTGAATCTATAATTTATTTATTTTTTATTCAGATATTGTACCCTCATTGTATAAAAAATGTGGACTCTATTCCCATAGCTAATAAAATGCAGGGGATATTATCCAGTTTTGTTGCGCCCTTTACCTAAACATAAATTTATTGTCTTCACAGAAATACCCTCCTAAAAAGGACATGGTGCGGGCCGTTTCCCTTCAGACGGGCTACATGATTCAGAGTCAGGGACCAACCAATTGTACCCTCACTTATATGGCCCAGGTAGATCCACGAGGTAAATAATACACACATACTGCAGCATATCAGTGCACAGCCCTGTTCAAAAGTGGATAGATGCTACACATAATGACTGTAAAAGAGATGCTCCCTCTTCCAGGTGCTAATGCAGGCTGCATAAATTATTCATTCATTTACCTTTATGTTAAAATGGGTCGTCCTGGTAACCATGTCAAGAGGATTTGCGGCTTGATCTGTCTATTTCTATATCCTTCTTTTTCCCCATTCAGATTTTCTGTTAATATTGTTTTTATTTTTTGTACTTGCATGCTTGTTGTTGCTTAGATCTCAAGAATTACCTCTTCCCAATGTGTTTACATGGATGCCGCAAGAATCGAGTTACTAAGATTCTCTTTCATGTGTTTGATGTGAAATGCAATGAAAGAAAACCTAACATTCTTCTTCAAGCCACCTGCCCCGTCCCTCATCAACCTCTTTCTTGTCTTATTCAGACTTACCCAGCTCCTTCTTTCTTTTTTACAGGCTCACTACCCAAGTGGGTTGTCAACAAATCTTCTCACTTCCTCGCTCCCCGTGTAAGTCATGCACATATTAACACGGATCCTGTGAGTGTCTTGTGCATTTGTCCAAATGGTAGTCTTTCGTCTTGATGGAACGTCACGGCACACAGGCTGTCACAATGGGAATTATATGCCTGCTAATAAGAACATTCTGTGCAGCTCGTTTCTGAAATGCGGGTTTACTTGGGTTGTTAATGAGAGCGGTGTTTAAATTTGTGTTGAAAGAAAGGGACTGACTGCTGCCATGACCAGTGAAGAGCAGCTTAAATAGATTTGCAAAGTAGAAACATAAAGATGAGTCAAATTGATTTACACATTTCATTTTAGCTGCTAACCATAGCATCCTGTGTGAATTTTCTTTCATTGGAAACTCAGTCGGAAATGTGTCGGAAATCTTGTTAGTACTAGGTTCTAATTATAAAAGATGCTTTGTATAAATATTTGCAGTTTTGACACTCAAAAAATCTCTGGTTTATCTACCCATCCTTCATCACTGCACTATTGTGTATTAAAAGATTTGGGACAGATGGAAATCTTTACATACTGTACTGTTTTAGCTTTTAGTTCGCACTGAGTCGGTTACTTTGAGTCGTTATTAGATAACATGCAATTTGCAAACTTATTCTGAATAAATTTTCGTGGAAGTCCAAGTGGCAGGATTGCCTCAACTAAAAGATTGCATTGATGCATTTCTCAACAAAAACTTTTGAAATATAGAAATGTTTATTACAGAAATTCAGTAAGCAATAGAAACACCTGACAAAAATATTTAGCAAGACTAAAGTAGCAAACTCAAATTCAAAGTTTCTGCCAGACACAAAATGGTTAACCACGAATGCATGTTTCACATGATCACTTCTGCTTCCCACTGTATTATCACTTAAATTTAATCTGCAGAGCTGCTTCTGTCCTCAACACCCATGTATTTCATGTCTGGTGTCAATCCAGTCCACCTTGGTTTTTTTTTAATGATAGAAACAGGAGACTAGTTAGTTTAACCTGTGGAAATATGTGTTGTATTAAACAAAACTGATCGTTTCATTTTTATTTCTGCCCTCATTCTAGGCAATGAAAAAGATCAGCAAAGCTTGTCTGAAGTATGCAGAGTGGAAGCAGAGACACGGCCCCAACTTCAAGCCCTGGCTGTACCCCGAACAGACCACATTAGCTACAATCCCACTCTCTGAGCTGAGCATTCAGCGTGCAGAGAGCCTGGAGAACATCGACGAGAGTTCTTTGGCCGAGATTAATGACAGAGAAGACAGCGACTAAACCAAACATGCTCATACAAACGGCAATGCAGGGATACATAAATGCTTAATAAACGTCCCATCATTACATGTATGTATATGTGATTCTGTCTGTACATTGGATATTGGTCATGAAATGCATATGCAAACATATCAATGAGAACAACTATGTGGGTATTCATGCACAGGGACAAACTTTACCAACTCAGTCACATACACATTTTATGAACACAGACACGTCACATAAACAAGGAGCACAAACGATGCTATTAGAAGTAAATAAACTAACATTTGATGTGTTCAAAGTAGCATTAAAGTTTATCTTTTTTCTTTTTAAAGGAATGTCATTTTCTAATGCTGAGTTTCATACCAAATATATACATAGATTCTTGCTGTAGCACTTAGACTTTGAAAACTTTTTCACATTTTGTCACCTTGTAACCATAAACAACTTTGTGCTTTATTGAATCTTTATGAGATCGTCCAACACACAGTTGACCATAACAATGAAGTGGAATAGATTTTTTTTTTTTTAAATTTTAACTGCACCCTATCCATTTGGTGATTTTTGAAGGAATTTTGCTGGACTGGGTATTTGGGATGTCAAAGTCAAGATGGCTGAATGCAAGTCAAGCTTTCATATATATATATATATATATATATATATATATATGAAAGCTCTTTAAACTAAAGTGTAAAACAATTGGTTATTTCCCATTCCATTTGTAATTTTGCTCACAAATCTAAATAAAATACGACAAAGTTTGTGGTGGTAATGAGACAAAATGAAAAGTTTATTGGGCATAAATAACTTTGAAGAGAACTATGCCTTTTTAATAATCAATTTGCACATAAATTTTAACATACATATTGATTCTACATATGACCCATCAAGATCCAATATTTTCACAATTATTTACATGATCTCTGACCTCCAGAGATATACACCTCAAACATGCTGCACTGGTGCACTCTGACCTATATTAGTCTCAATCTTTTAAGTCTCTCAGTCCTCAGTGTGTGTCTCCATGACATTTTCTAAGCACATAATTATGCAGGTGTGCAGAAGGCAGCTGGAACCCACAACCCAACTTTCATCTTCCCCTTTCTTTTCGGTCACACAGACAAATGCAGATTTACATTCATGCAATGACGGCTTCTCAATTTGGGAGATGTCTGAATGTATGTAGACTTTAAATAAATACAGATTCCTACAAAGGTTTTCATCATTTCACTGGTTTCTGAGTTTATTTTCCTGTTTTCACGTGTGCTTGGGTTGCTGCCCTGATTGGTCTCGCTCGTTCATGCAGGTTTTTTGAAAGTGCAGTGCCATGATCAGAACAGACAAACACAATTACATGCAGCTGCGACCGGTGAACTGTTTGTTCTCACAATGGGAGACCACACGTGCGCGTGTGTTCGTTTGATTGCGTGCATCTACAGATTCACTGCGTGTGTGTGTGTGCAGTGGCCTAGATCAGTGTTAGGAATCCCCCCAATCTGTTGGCATAGCAACGCCAAGATCAACTTGGCACCAAAGAGCAACACATAATGACAGGATCTTGTGTGATCTATACTTGGGATGTTCCTTATTGCAGCTTGCCTACCTGCTGTTCATGACAGCGGGCGTCAGCCACACTGAACAGAAACCGTTTCAATCTGGTTTTCTATTAAAATAGCTCAGGAAGTGAGAGGAACACAGCAGTTGCCTGTTTATGTGGTGGCTTGGCCATAAATTTTTCGCATCTCTTCCTCTATGTTTGCTTCCACATTTTTACACCGGCCTCCTCTGCATATGCACTGCCTTATAAAGTATGAATGATGAAGGGAAGTGTATGCAAGAAATTCAAAAATATCTCAAGCTCAACACCACTGCTATTATTGCTCAATGGCAGAGGCCTCCCGCTCTGCCATTGTAATGTTCATATGTGTGTGAAGCAGGAGGAAAGAACGGTTTGCAACCGCACAGCTTTGTTCTGTCGTGTCTCAGTGGTATCCCCGTATTGTCTTCCACCCGCCTCCGCAGCGGGAGGAGACATAGAAGCAGCATGTTGGCCAGAAAACCCTCTGTGGATCTGTATGTGTCACACTACCACCCCCACAGCTACCCGGCCCACCGGGGATGATAGCCTAGTGATGACTCATCGCCACCCCACCTCCTCCTCATGTCTTCTCCCTCTCCTGACATCTCTCGTGTTCACCCCTCACTCTGCTCCTCATCTTCTCGTTCTTTTTCCATCCTTTCACGAGCTCAGCCTTCTCCACTCCCACTCTGCTCTTTTTCTCCATATTCCTAATCTCAATCATTTGTTCTCCCTCATTTATCCTGTCCTATCTTAGCTCAATTAAGACTCTTTGTGCTCTTGTATTGCATCGTGTTCTTGTCTAGTGTTTTCATCCTTTCTTTATTCACCATCAGTCTTCTGCATTACTCTCCCCCTGTTGCAGCTCAGCTTTTGCCACCTGTTTTCTCCCCCACCCCTTATACCTCTAACCACAAGCTTCTGCTCCAGCTCCACCTTTGTCCTTTTCCCTGTAGGTCTGAGATGAAATGACTAACACGCTGCCAAATCACGGACTTGTCGCGGAGTAGATGTGTAGTTCATTCAGCCTGGAGGGGGAATAAATCTTGTACGTCTCCTTACTGACATAGACCCTGATTGTGATGTGGGGAGGGGAGCAAATAACAGAATCAAAATATGGGTGAAGTTTGAGTGACAAGACTTAGAACAATTTTTTCACAGTGATGAAAGTAATTATGTCAGACTTATTGTAAAGGGTTCTATTATCTTGCTAACTGTCCTCCCATTTAATGAAGTAAAAGGAATCCTGTTCAATAGTTTAATGATCATTCTGGTACAAACCACCCTGGTGGTTCTGGTCAGTGTAGATGGTAAGTGGTTGCCCTCTTCTGGTTTCACTGGGATTCTACAACAAGTAGCATATTGGCTATAGTCATATGGTGTCTTTATCATAGTCCTCGGCAAAAATATTAATGTCTTCGTGTTTAACTCTTAAGTAGCAAAAAATTTGTCAAGTGGAAGAAAGATTTTACGAAGAAAAATCAGAAAATCTGTGCATGCATTTGTATGTTGCATCTAAAAACTTTATTCCACAACTTTGTGTTGATCAGTCACAACATAAAATACATTGAAGATTATGGCAGTAACATGGAAAATTGTAAAAAAAAAAAAAAAAAAGGTTTTCTAAAAGTTCAAATAATATGAATACTTGCAAAGTGCTGTATGGTTTCAGCTCTGGTACACTGTGGACATCATGTACATCTTGTTAGCTGACCTGAAATAGACTGGATTAAAATTAAAATCCAAAGTAAATTCCCTCTGTTAAAACATTTCCCATATCTGGCACATTTCTTGAATATCAATCCAAAAGGACCTTCTGGGACACTTCATGGGGTAAAAGTAGAGCGAGCACTCTATAAACACAGGCTGTGGTCCTCAACGCAACCATTCTGGACTCAGTTCCTGACCCTGAGACCGTTGCTGCATGCCTCATAAAGTCCCATTGCCTTTCTGGTGGCTGTGAAAACAAGGCCTCTAGTGTCAGAAGGGATCTTTAAAGAGAGACCTTTCAATACACGTAATAAACAAAATACACACACTCACACACACAAATCTAAAGTTAAAAATGTCCATGTCACTAAATTGTGGTGACTGCCTAAAATTGAAAATAATTAATTGGACTTTTAACCACAGGAAAAAAACAAAGTCGAAACTAAAACAGGAAACTGCATGTTATTGGATGGGTCTTACAGTAAAATACATAGGATTTACCTAAACAGGACCTGAGGAACAGTCTGTTATAATTTGACATAATTTATTCACTCTTATTGAAATTAACAATTCAACCATTTAAACATTTCATGTCAGACACGAGGGGAAGTGGGTAAACGCTGGGCAAACTATAGCTTGTGAATGATGCCAAAAACATTTTATTCCTGTTATATAGTTTAAAAAGCTATTCTACTGAATACTGCAAACCTGTATGTAAACTTCTAAATTTGATTAAAGTAAAAAATATGTGCTATAATAGCTAATGGAAATAATTTTGGTGGTAATTTAAAATTGGTTAAGTTCTTCTGACTTAAGAAAAATAATTTTTTGATAAGCAGTATATATATGTTGTAAACAGTACTTTTAGACCTAATTTTTGGGTTGATTTTACTATATAAATGAGTGAATTCTTACTTGATTGCAATTGTTTATATGTACGAAATGTCTCGCTATAAATAGTTGTGTTTGGGACTTTCCAGTTAGCCTATAGTTTCCTGATCATGTACTTCTAGTAAAAGATGACAGTATAACAGCACACTGGTCAGTCCAATCGTTCCTCTGAGTCACATGATGGACTTACGGAGGTTTTGTACTTTTTCCTGCATAAATTGGCCGCTAGTTAACTAGAAATGTACTGGAAAAGTCTAAAAAGTAAAGTTATAGACCTTCAAAATAAAATATGATGCACTTAATCTAAAAGGTCTACCCGGAAGTGGAATGTTTCCGTGTTTGCAGCTTGCCGTCAGAAGACCGTGAGTTGTCGCCTGAGTTTCTGCTCGGCTGTGAGAAAAATGTTAGGAGCTGTTTGGGACTGCAGTCGTGGCCGCTGAGCCCATTTCGGGGACAAAAGAACCGAATAAATTCGCCGAGTGGAACACCTGTTAATGCTTAAAAAGGTAAGTTGATAAAAAGCCATTTCATACGTCTATTTTTTTGTTTTGGTCATATAAAAAGTTTTTAGATAAAAAAAGAAAAAAACCCTTCCAGAGTCCAGTTAACAGAGGAGTAGTTTCCTGTTAAAAATAAACGGGTTGTCTAGGTTACTCTGTGCCACTGGCCGGTGTTTTGAACTGTTAGGTTTAGACTTTACGCTGGGTTAGCTTGGCAGAAAAGTCACAAATCATTTTATCCGCCGAGTACAGTTCTGCTTTTTGATGTGTCTCCTTATGAACGAAGAAGAGGAAACAATAATCAGCTTTTATTGACTTCATGGTGACTTGTGAGGCACGTCTAGCTGTTGGATGTAACAAGTTTCTCCCTATTATGTCTCCGCTTGTGTGACTGGACTGTTTATCCCCCAGAGGAATTCATTATTCCTAATCTGATTGCCATGGAAGTTGTGGCTGTTACTGTTGGTGGTTCTGGTGGATTACGCATAATGATTCACGAGTTTTGTGTAAGCAGATGGATTGTTATTTCCAAGCTTTCATGTACAGCTCTGAATCAAGAGTCCAGCCCCTTCGCCCCTAACCACAGTGCATGCTTCTGAAGATCTCTCCATCAGCCCATTTCTGCTTTTTGTTTTTAAAACTAGACCAGCATGCACGACATGTAGCCCCAGTTTATATAAATTAGACTTTATCAAGAGTGAAACTGTCTGAGTTTATCAGTTTTAGATCGGTGGATACTGCTGTTTTATATCCTGTTTCTTTCAGATATGTGAACTACTTGTGGTAGTTCAAGAGGCTCTATAGCATAAGACATTTTTGCATGGCATACTAGCTCAGTTTAATATTTAAAAAGCAAATCTGGCATGCATTCACCTTATATAAAAATATTTATGTCTTATCATCCTTTTTTATATTAACCACAAACTTAATTGGATTTTGTGTGACGTACCAACACGTAGTGCGTAATTGTGAAACTGAAAAGAAAAAGATAAATGGTTTTCAAAACCTTTTTTATTTGCAAAAACAAATCTGAAAAATGTGATGCGCATTCATATTCAGGCGCTGTTTCTCTGGCACCTCAACATAAACTGTACTGCAACCAATTGCCTTTAGATGTCAAATTATATATTTGACATCTATATTCTTGTAGACCTAGAATATAGAAGCTAAAACAGCTAAATGCTACATTTAGAACAGCTAAATGTAGCTGTTCTGTAAAAATCTCAGATATTTGTTAGAAGATGAAGACCAAAGAATACACTACACAGGTCAGGTATATCATTTGATGATGGAAAAACTTGACAAGACATGTCTGTCCATCTCAATCGGCACGACAGGCAACTGGCAACAAAACCCATAATGACTGTGGATCTACAGCTAAAGTTGGAAAATTTGTCAATAGAAAAGTGGATAAAATTCAAATCCTAATGTGCCAAGAAGAAGAAAGTGAATAAAAATCCCTTTTGCTGTTTACCACAAGTCATGTGGCAGTCACAGCAGAATGCTTTCTGTGGTAAAAAAAATTGATGCTGCACAAATTTCTGAGCACCCTATCCTCGCTGATGACCACAGCGTTGTTTCCTCAGTGTGTTGTCAAGTGTCTGTTGATCACCTATTTGTTTAAGTCAACTTTGTGGCTGTAGAAAAGACCTAAACATGCCTAGATTGCTAAATTCAATTAGCAATCTAGGCCAAGACTTTGAAGTTGCAGTATACTCTCCATCAAGTTACCTGGAACTATTTTGTTAAAAAAAGATGTATAGAAATGTCAGTGTAGATGTGCAAAGCTGGTAGGAACCCAAAAAGAGCAGCTGTAATCACAGCAAAACGTGTTTCTATAAAGTATTGAGTTACAGAGGTGTAATGCAAATGTAGCCCTCAATTGTAAAGGTTTTTACTCTGAAAACAATCTTTACAAATCTGTGCATCTCTTTTCCTTGTCTTTTATCCAGCTTTTTCACCACATGTGCCACTTTGGTGTGTCACAAAAAAACTCTAAAATGAAAAAGCTTGCGGCTGCAGCAGGACAACATGTAACAAACAGTAGCTGACATACAGGAAGTGAAGAAAGTCTTTTCTCACTGTGTATTAATAATGCTACTTTCTGTGTAGCACAATCAGACATGATTCTGCTGCTTAAAAAAACAGAACCAGGCCCAGTGAGTTTTTAAGTTTATTGCACTTGAGACAAAAATAAACATGAACTAGTGAATCGTTTTATGACAGACTTGTAATGTTAACTACCTAACAGAATTATCACCCCTCTGACCTTTTTTTATTTGCAGTAACTGAGAACTGTTGATAAGGAAGGCCATCACACGTTTTGTACAGGTGCAAACCTGAGAGTCCCATCAAGCAGTTCTGCAGGTTATGGCGTATTAGGTCATGAACTCTTTGTGTGGCTTCCTCCTCCATTACATGTTGAGTTGAGCTCAAGACTTGACTTCTTGTTACTCTTTAAAATATGTTCTTATCTTTCCTCCTTTTACTCTGTTTTTCCTTCTGCCATCATCCTTCTCACATGATTACTTCCTTCTGAATCACGCCATAATGAGGGGAGAGGTGAAAGGCTGCACATTCAGCCTGCTGTCTGGGTTAATAACAGAATGATATGAGTTAAAATGAGCTCATTTGTGCACCGTGTCTCTGTGTACAGCGTTCTCATGAGTATGCATGGTGTTATCCAGGAAATGAACTCTAGTCATTTAGTGTTTACTTCTTGCAAAACAAAAGAATTGTAGTTTTTGTACAACAAAAGTTGTTTTTGCAAGCACTAATTTATTTTAGAAATTTAATTCCAGAGAAATAGATCACCCTATCCAATACAACTATTTGAAAATACCCGCTAAATGTAGATTGTTCGACATGAATTGCACGTACCCACTCATCACACAAAACCAATCAATGTCAGACTGAGAATGGATTTATTCTTGTGAACAGCTGACAGGTCTGTGGTGCTGGACTGTCGGGTTGAGTTAGAAACATCTTCTGGCGTCCTGAAAAGAGACGGACAAGTGCATTTGTTCGCGCACAAGGTTGTTCACTAGAGGATATTGTTCAGATGCGTCGCTGTACTGGCAGGACTGAGTCACTATTCACTCCTAATTGAAAGTGGGCTGAAAGCAGCAGTGTCTCTGTTGATGGGTGCATGAGTCACGTCCTTTGTGTGTGCCTGTACTCTGTAGCAGTTCGTCTTGTGGACAGCATCTTCGTAGAAACGTGAAGTCAAATGGCAAGTCATGGGAAAGGCTGATTACTGGAACTCGGCGTGATGAAGGAGCTAAACTATGCAAAGAATTTCTAGTCAGTCAAGACTCTGTAAACATGACATAACAAGTTTATTACTAACTAAAATACACTACCAACCACATAGTGATTTCCCAAAACTGCCCAACCGGTTATTTGCAGTAATACCAGAATTGCTCCCAGTCAGGAATCTGCAAAGTGGCTCTGCAAAGTCACCTGCAGCAAACAGAACTACCAACGTGTTCATGGAGCAACAACTATTGAGACATGCAGAGTAGAGGTTGGAAAATACCAGGATTCACAAGTGAAACGTTGGCTTTGTGATTGTTTTGTGCCGCTGTGGTATTTGTTGTGGCTGAGATTTGTGTGTTGATGGTTGATCAGTTTAAAACTGGAGTCAGTTATTTATATACTCATGACACTTCAGCTTTATTATTGTCAATGAGCAATTAATTCACAACAGTTGCCTCTAACATGTATCCTCGAGCCAAATGGTGATGGATAATGAAAAGTCTTACAAAAAAAATAAAATAAATGCAACAAAGCCTGTTTGTTTTTATAAAGAATAAATATATAAGGTGGATATTATTCAGCATCTTAATAGACGTGAGGATAAATGCCATTAGCAGTTGTCTTGGCTACAAACAGCTCATCACTATCAATCCATTTATTTCAGCTAAGGATAGTTTGAAAATCAAGGAATAACTAATGTTTTAGTCACAGGAAGTTGGTCAAATTTAAAGTCAAAGTGAACAAAAACCTATTTTAATTAAAAGAAATTCTCAGTTTTGCGCAGTTATAAAAGGCAAAGTATCGTATATGGGAGCCACATATACGAGAGAACTAAAGCTTACGTTCAGCTGCTGAGCAGACAAGTCGTTTGCAGCTTTAAACTTTGTTCTCTTGCATGTTGTTTTCCAAAAAGCTGACTTTCTTGTAGGCCAGGAAGAAGAGAGGTAGGGCGGGGTGAGCAAAACTCCAGTCAATCTGGCGCTTTCTCTGGCGTCAATGAAAAGGTTTTGAACCGCAGGAATAGAAGATTCAAGCAGTTTTGAAACTGTAACTTAATATAAACCTTGGTGTACTTTAATAGGAAAAAGCAGTTGATACATATTAATACTCTCCTTGTTCCATAAACGCTGTCCTGCAGTCCTTTTTAACTTCATCACTCTCATTTCCAGCTTGTCTTTGATTTTCCACTCCAACTTCTTCCTTCAAGGAAGTGAGAATTTTGACTTCCGAGAAGGAAGTCAAAATCCTTCCTTTTGATTTTTAGTAAAAGTCAAAGTACATAGTTTTTTATACTGTAGAAATACTTTTGTCATTTTAGTTTTTTATCAAATTTGATTTAATCTTATTATATTTTTGTCAACAAAAATGACTAAATCATATCAATTAATGCACATTTCAGAGGAATGCATTTTTACATTTCTATCTGTATTCCAACTGTGTGTACAGGAAATCTTTTACTACTGCAGCTCAGCATTGATGGGAACAGAATGACTGCCATGCTTTAGACTACATGGTGTATTAGCATGACACAAGAAAACTAAGAATGAGGAAAATGTGTGTTTAGTTCAACAAGTAGTGTTGCAGTTACATGTTTTCTTAATACTGTGCAATCTTGATTTGCACAAACAGTTTCACTTCAGTCAGTATGTTGCTTGCATTTTGAACCCACAAAGCGTGTCGAAGACTTCTACTAGAAGGCATCAATCTTTTATCTTAAGCCACTTTTTAATTTCCTGTTTGTCATCGCTACTGTTGCACAATGTTAGAAGTTGCTTAGTTTGTTAAGGTTGAAGTTTTGATCTGGGAGTCATCCCCACATTCAAGACGATAAAACGTTTAGTTAAAGATCCACCTGTTTCAATTTTTTACCGTTTTGCACTATTAATCTGGTTATTTGATAAATAATAATAAAAAAGCTGCATATGTTACATCATCAAAGTAGCATTACTTTTTGATGCAGTAGTATTAGATTTTCTCAGAAATTAATTTTAGAAAAGGAGGATTTTTTTGCACCGGTTTTTGCAACAAACCAGCCATTTATAAATGCTTATAGATTTATCTGTAAAAGTGGCAATTATGCATAATGCTAACACTGAGAGGTAATTATTTAAACAAGCTGTGTTGAGCTATTAAACTTTAATGATCTTCAGCCGCCAGACCTTTTCCTGAAGTTGGGTTTTGATGTTCACACTTGAATCATCTACAAATGACGAATGGTAGTTAAATGGGCCGATAAGGTTTTGCATCCTCTCGCTTTTTATCAGAAACCCGTCAAAGGATGTCATAGCATTTTTCTGAGTATTCTCCAAGATGAAATGGTAGAAGGCTGATCAGAATGACTTCTAAGATTCAGACTAACATAGTTATTGTGATGAGAGGCACAAAGGAAAGATAAACAAAGCAAGAGACCTATTTAAACTCTGCTTCTTGTCTCTGTTATAGCATTCCCTTTACTTCCTGTGCTATAACTTGTTAAGATACAGAAAGAGAAGTAACAGGAATTCCTGATAGGTTCAGTTTATTTATTTTAGGAGTCACTTCATCGTGTAAAGGAACTTGGAGCTAAAGTACATTTTTACTTTGCAGTAGCTAATATTCACCTGATTTTGAATCAGTTTGTGATGTTGGATAACCAAAGAGTTTTACAAAGGGAAATCGTTTTAAACTAAAAGTAAATCAAATGCAAATAAGATCAGATTAAGCTGTCTGACTGAATAAAACCGTTGTTTTTCCTTTGCTTGCAAAGTTTTCATGCATCTGCATCTTCTGTATATTTTGTCACATTACAACAGCAATTTTTTCTTGTATTTTATTTGGATTTTTTTGCTACAATAAAAAGGACGCATTGTTTTAAAATGTAAAATACTTTAAGTGTTGTGTGTTTTTCTATTTAACTCTATTTACCCGTGCCTAAAAACAAGCCTTGGTATAGAATTACCATCAGAAGATACCAAATGAACCATGTGAATAACTTAATCTCAGTACAAACCCAGCTAAATTGTGGACAAACATCATGAAAACCAAGGAGCACAGCAGACTGGTCATGGAGAAAGTTGTTATAAGAAGTGCAACTGAGAGTTGGGTTGTAAAACATATCCCATCATCTCTTAGAGCAGCACTTTTCAATTTATCACTTGAACACAAAAGTGTTCAAGTGATAAGCAGTGTTATTAGTACTGCTGCTCTGTATAGTATATATAAAACAAGTGACGTAAATAAACTTGGAACCACTGAAAGGAGTGAATACAGCCTAAATCTGCTTTTCACAGTCTTATGAAAATATATAGGGTCAAATGGCGTAAGAAATTATAAAGACAAAGTTCTAGTGGTGTGTTGAAATGAAACAAGGTCGAGGGTTATTGTGGCTGGGTGAAACCACACTGACACTCTCAGACACATGCCTTAAAAGACACTTAACAAGGAGGAGGGAGAAGCGTCAAAAGTTTAAGAAAGTAAAAGTTTTTGTTATGAAGATCAGGTTTATTCACAAGGTGTGCTCTTCTTTCCTTTGTCACTGGAATGAAAAAAAAAACACCAATACAAATAGTATCCGAACTGGTTACACTAATAAGGTAACTGAAATGGAGAAACAGAAGACAGAGCATCACAGTTGTCTTTCTTTCTGAGAATTTTAAAAAGGATATGAGACATGAACCACAATTTAATAGGAATCCTGTCTCTTACATAGTATCTTTAGGGTAGCGCTGGTTTTAGAGCGTGAGCCTAGTCGAACAGCGGACCCCCACCATGACTCCTTCTTTCTTGTCAGTCTCGTCCTCTAGCCCAGGCAACAGAACCGTCCATTGTGAGGGCAGTACAGAGAGTCTGTTTATTGCCAGCTCTGTGTGGGAGGGACGTAGGGAGGGGGACACGTACAGAGGTGGGAAAGAGTTGAAAAATGCAAAAAAAAGGGGAAGTTTTAAAATACCGAATAAGAGATTAAGAAATGGAAGTCGGTTTGGTTTGATTAAAAGTTCAACAGCTATTTTAACATGCCGAACATATTTAAGCAATCTGTAGCAAACCCAAATTTCTTCCTTTTGGGAAGTTAAGAAAATCAAGGTAGAATATCAATAGTTCATACTGTACTCTCTGACTCCCTCTGGCTTACAAAACAGCAGTAATGGTGTATTAATGTTGAGCTTGACGTGTGCATTGTTGATTGGTTAAACAGCATACAAAATATTTGCTCACCTCTTCCTTTGTCTTACTTATTTGCAAATATAAGTTTTAAAATTGTTTATTTAGCTTAAGTGCTACTCGTTGACCCTTTTATTCAGTACACATATTAAATTGGTTTTTGACAGAATTATTGAATTGTCTCATCAAATGGCAGAATACTATGATGAAGTTTCTTTTTGTTTTACTTTTCATAAAAAATAAAAAAAAGCTTAATGCGATTCCTGTCAAAGATCTCTGAGTTCCTGATTGCCTTGGGGTTGTTTTGTACTTGGTTTAACAACTGAAGATTTAAAACAATTTTATATTGGTGTTTATACGCTTCAATAAATCACATTGACTAGGAAGTTGCTTAACTATTTTTTATTTGACCACCGTTCCAAATATGTCATATTTTATAGCAGTTGGTTGCCCTAAATAAGGATTATGATAAGCAGTGGCTGGACAGAAGAGGCAATAGTAAATCTTTATTAAATAATTTACAATCAAATTAAAATTTGTACAGGATTTGAGCGTTTTAATTCACATGTATCTCAACTGTTTATACAAATATCTTGCTACACATATTAAAACTGACATGTACTGGTGACATGCAAGAGTATGAAATGGTTTGTGAGATATAAACTGAAAGTGGGAAGAGATGAATGCGATGCCACATCGACATGTATGACCTAATTGACCTACAGTGACGGTGGACATATTTGGAATAATAAAATACAGTAAGTCTGCAGCAAGTAATTATTTCAGAGTTTGAATGACAGCTAAGAATGTCAGTGACAGTCTGAATCGAAAGCCACCCATATCTTTTCGTGCAACAAATGTAGCCAAGCTTAATTTTAAAGCCTTGGTAATAACAAACTGAATGCTCATGTTTTAAATCTTGTGCATTCTTGAAGGAGATTACATTTATTGCGTTATTCTCTTTAATATTCTAAAGACTTGAGGTATATGCTTCTTGTCACTTTTGACTTTTTGCTTAGTATCTAAAAAAGAAAAAAAAACATTGCCTGGCTGCAAACGTTCAGACATTTTGTAAGAAGGGCAGAGGCCCAGGCATTTGACATTTGTTTTTTAGTTTTTCTCACCCAGTAGAAAAGTTCCTAACACTTCTCATTGCGGTTCACAGTCAACACCCACACAATAAGAACAAAACTATCTAATTCCTGGTCAAAGATGCTGAAATCCGCTTAATAAAATTGCGTGCGTACTAAAATATTACTTTTAGACTTTGCATGCTCGGGTGATTGTGAGTAACTCACCAATATCTGCTGAAGACCAATGATACTGTAATTGATTGCATGAACAGTTTTGAAGTTCCTCAATTCAAAAAAATAGGAACTGTGTTTTATCAGAGAGCTGACAGCAAGAGTGAGAGCAAGAGCAAGAGTCCCTGTACAAAGCGTGAAAAGGTTAATTTAAACGCCGTCACACATTGACAAATGTTTATTTCTGACACTGGATAATCCTGGGTTTCACTCATGTTTATTTTCTTCATCGTCAACTATACTAGTCCTCACATAATTTCTGTTTTTAGAATCAATTCACACCCAGGATCCTGTTAGAAATAAGGATGGCAGAAAATCTGAGCTCTTTGCATTATCTGGATGACATAATGTTTATTCTAGTTCAGTGTGTTTACAGATATACTCACGCTATTGTGAGTGACTTGCCAACTCGCAAGTATAAGCGTTTCCACCGTAAACTAACTTATTTGCCTTTCAAGTCATAGTAAACTAAGTTAGGTTATGTGCAACGCATTCGTGGGGGAAAACACCCAGACTTTTCTGAGTGAGATCCCAAAGTTTTGCTCAAAAACTGAGCTTCCCTGTGTATTGCAGTGCTGATATTTATGTCGCTTTAGTTGTGCCACTAGTTTGAGCGTGCATTGAAACTAATCTGAGTGCATATATCAATGTGCACAAACAATTGTTTGTGGTGCGTTCAATTAAAACTCACACATGCTCACTCTAAACGTCCATGTACTTGCACTTGGCCCAATGAAGGCAGTAGTTTGACCAGTTTTGCTGGCTGAGATGCAGTACAGCTGACACTGTAATGCACTGCACTGCACATGTTGTAAAGAGTATGGGAACATCGTGGATGGCATGAATACATTTGTGACTGGTTCTGATGCTTTCTTACTGAACAAAACTTAATACATCTATAAAACACATGAAACGCCGGAGCTGCCCAAGCGTCCCTCTCAGCACTGCCATTCAGGGACAGGCAGCAGCAGATGCATTATCACACGAGGCTGAGATGACAACCAAGTTTAAATGTTGCTTGCAATATTGCAAAAGAAAAACCTCGCTGACGAAATTGAAGAGGCAAATTATTGCTTGTGAAATAATTTTTTGAAAAAAAAAAAAAACGGTTTGAATGTAGTGAAATGTTCAGTTTAAGATGTGAAAATCGTTGAACTATATTACTTAAAAATGTAAAAAATTTTATTTAATTCCATTTCAGACCCTCCTTTTTAGAGTGCTGTTGGAAAGGTGATGAAATTCGGGTTCTTTTCCACCAAATTGGATCTAGTGCTTAAGTGATGCCAGTGTTTATCTCCCACTTTGTTGTGTTTCGACTGTTGTGAGCTCTACCTTAAACCCTGAAAACTGATGCTAATGTGGCACCAGTTTGTTGCAGGACCAGTAAAAGTGACCGCTTTCGTCAGAAGTGAGCGGGGGGGCCCACACGGAACAGCAACCGATGAAAGCATTGTGATATCCATGTTTGAAACTCTAGTTTCATGTCTAAAATAATAAAACATAAAAACACTATGCTTCAAAAGGTAGTAAAATGTTGGATTAACATCAGCATAACATGATCAGACTTCTATGCTGTGTCTTACAGATGTTTATTTCTCTTAAGTTATATGTGACACCTAAGTACTTACAGGAAATTATTTTATTGTTATGAAATGACATCAAACCTACATAACGCTTTTACTAGGACACTCAAAGGCGCTTTACATAAAATTAGTCATTTCCATTCACATGCTGATGATGGCAAGCTACTGGACAGAAATGATGCTGGCATTTTGTGTCTTGTCCAGGTGCATTACAACAGAGGCAGTTGGAGCGGGAATCAAACCTATCTACCACTGTTGTCCCAATAACTATTATCACCACAATAAATGAAGGTGGGGAAGTCAGATCATCTTTTTTGCTGGAAAACTGTGATAAATAATATTTTTTGCAGTTACTGTGTCTTAATGTGCTATAATCCGTCACAAAAATAAAGAATGAAACTGTGAGAACCCAAGATTATCTCTGTAAAACTTTAATGACTAAACAATATTACTGCAACTTAGCTCTCGTTAAGGGCTGGTGCCCTGGTGTCCTTACCACTTTGTTGGAAAAGCCCTAATTCGTTGTTGAGTGTCTTTGTGAACATATATGAAATCACCAAAACAATCCATTTGTCTTTTATACTTGTATTCAGTTAAGAGCCCTGTGTGAACGGAGGGGAAACGGTGTCTGTGGTTATGTGTGAAGAAACCAGCAGTTTCCTTTTGTTTCAGTGTGTGGCTTTCAGATAAGACACTAAATGCATCAGGTGTTTGTTTATTGACTTGGAAATTTTGGCATCTTCGTATTGTCATATTTGTATTAAATATGAATGTGTTTAATGGGCTGCCACATCAGCCTTGTTAATCAAGGTCACACTTTGATATGATGCACATCATTGATATTCCAGGACTCAGTGCATGGCAAGGTGAATAATACCCCAACCGGAGAGAAAGGGAGACATAAAATGCAGAAGAATACAAAAGAAAAGGGCCTGTGGATGCTGAGAATCAACCAAGTGTGAGTTAGAGACGTATAAGGAGAAGTTACCGAGTCAGTGAGAACATTATTTGTATACCAGTTCTTGTGTCATTCACACTTCCTCACATAGTGCTCTGTAGTGACAATCCCAGCCAGCATACTGAGTACATGTTGGCTTCTCAGGGGTCATATGTGGTAAGATCACAAATTTTGACGACAGTTTATACATGCATGTGGGCAGACCACTTTAATCTGAAAACCTTATTTATATCACAGGAAAGGAATGTAGGCGTTACAGTGTGCCTTCCTCAGCTGAAGATGTGCTGATAAAAATGACAGCCCCCGTCAAGGCTTCAACACAACTTCCTCTTTCACTAAAGTGAAACTTATACTAAGCCAGTTTATCATAATTATCTTTCACAAGACTGTTAGCACTTGATTTTAAATAAAATGACCTCTGATGGCAGTTTTTACAATCTTCATTATCCATCATAAATTTACGTTCTGGATTCAACATCGTTTCATCAAGTTAGCAACAAAGTTTGTTTACCAATGCAAAGTTTCAGGAAACGCATTGCCATCATTTGGTTAAAAACGTGATTCAGGTTTGCCGAAAGGACATGATTGAATGGAGCATCAGCTAACATTTCCACCAGTAGCACTTGAATTTTAGGAGAACAAAGCAAATACCCCTGACAGTTTTGTAAATTTACTCCTGAGAAAAAAATTAATTGGAATGAGGCATTTATTATGGCCATGCGATAGCAAGAAACATATCCAAAGAAAAATATAGGAACTGATTTAAACAGTCATGTATTTGTCACATTCTGAGGTCACTTTGTAACTGATTTGGTGATATGATCAAGGTTGATAACCCTTCTATTCTCAAGCTTTAACTTACTGGGGTAGATTCTTACATATTATGCCAAAACACATCTGTGGGAAATAGAATCGAATCTTACACTTCTTTCTAAAATATTTGATGGCTGGACATTCCCAGAGTGTTTATACTTGCATGCAAATAAATGTGTCAGGCATCTGCAAACTATATCCAAGGATGAATTTGCTTTTGACACATCCACATGCTTTCACCATGTTCATTGATGCAGATAGTAATGGTTTAAGCAAAATAAACCCTGAAGCTATATAATGTGGTTGGTTGCAATTGACATGTTGATGTTTTCTTTCTTTCGCAGTTTGCAGAGCCATGATCTGAACTGCTACGATCAGCCTTTTCCTCATGAAAGCAAACCCACATGGCATGTTGACCCTCACACATGCTGGAAACACATACTAACAAGCCATGTCTCTGACCGAGTCCATTGCTAACGTGAGTGTCTGGCTGAGCACGCTTCGTTTGGAGCAATACGGTGAGGCATTCCACGAGGCCGGGCTGACAAAGTTGCAAGACTGCCAGAACCTCACGCCAGATCAACTGGACCGGATGGGCATCAACCTGCCAGGTCACCAGAAACGAATCCTGGCAAACCTTAACAAAATGACCGCTAGTTATGATGTTGTAAAGCCAGAGAGTTCTGAGCAGACCGGTCGTCCTGAAGTTAAAAGGAAAGAGAAACCGGTGCCTGTCCCCATGCAAAGAAAAGTAGAAGAAGGGAAAATGGATGGCGAGATAACAAGACCTACACCCAGGGAGAGAGACAAACCAGTCCCAAAGGAGAGACATTTGTGTGATGCACAAGACAACAGTAATGGAGAAGGAAAAACGAAGCCTGTTCCTGTGCAAAGACACTCTGCACCTGTAGGAGGAAAGGAGGAAGAGAGGGGTGGAGCACTGGATGATAAAAGGGCTAAGCCTGTACCAAAAGAGAGGACTAAGTTTCGTTCTAATTCTTCAGTGAACTGTCACCCTACACCCATTGTGTCTCCACTGCCTGATGCATCTTTGCCACCTGTTCCCCCACGCAGCACACCTAACTGCCCCCCACAGCCCTTCGTCTCATCCCCTGCTCACCACTCTGGCTCCTTGAGTTTGGACAGAATCGTTGTGGTACCACCTCCAGAAGTAAAGTGCAGATCTTCATCCCAGAAATCCACCCCCACCAGCACCTTTGTTTCCACAGAAGCGTCCGTCCAAACTCCCAGCATCCAGTCGACCACACCCAGGCCTAATTCATTACCCATACAGCCGTCTACCCCATCTTTCAGTGGGAATGAAGCCAGGAAAGCTTCTCTCGTCTCCTCATCCTCCTCTCCCATTGAGGACAAAAGTGTCCCTCCTCTTCCTCCAAAAGCAGGATTTAAAGGCCCACCACCAATCCCAGAGCGGGTTCCTCTACAGTCTCCTAAAACTCACAGGTGAGGTTTTCATAACAGCATCAATTTCAGTCTACTAGCTGACTACTAGCTGTTTAGATTAATTAAGAAGAATTTGTGAATGGAGTGATAGGAAATAAAATAGTTTGCTGCCTACATGTGTTAAATACACATAGCTGGATCTGAGTTAAAGGAAAAACAGTTTAAAGTATTTAGCACATTCCTTTGTCCTGCTCTGAAAGCCCTGCACCACCTTCCTTTTCCCCCATCACTTCCTGCATCTGCCTGTCAGAGTGTAGCGCAAAAGAGAAAATGTAAAAAAGCAAACAACCCCCCCCCTACATTTTTATTCCTAATATTATCTTTGTTTCCCTCTTCCTTATTCATTTTAAAGTAATTTCTTATCTAATTTTACATGTTGTTTCCAGTATTTCCAGAATGCTCTTGGAGTCAGACCGGTTGCGCAGTAAAATGTTACAGTTGGCAATGCAAAAATAAATAACAAACCAAAAAATAAATAGTAATCCCTTGGAGTTGCTATTAGATACTGTAATTAAAAGTTGGCATTTAATGTTGTTTGAACTGTGCTGCCACCTACTGGCATAATGGAGGCAGTGCACCCTTTGTCAGCTTCAGACGGTGCAGAATATTTGAAAATGTTGCAGCGTAGTTTAACACTTCCTGAAAGTAAAATTAAGCACTTCCTATTACCGATTGACGCTAACTTGGTGAGTTAGTTGAAAGTACACCCAGTTCATTCTCTGATTTAATGTTTCTCCTAGTTTTCCAAAGAGCTGTGTGTGTGTGTGTGTGTGTGTGTGTGTTAAGGGGGAATAAACAATGAAAGTTCACAAAGAAAATTCTGTCTTATGTTTTTAGACATTTAAGTAATTAGCGTACACTGAACGGTGTTTACAAATCCATATTCTGCGCTTAAAGCAGAAGAGCAGATTTCTTTTTAAGTCAGTTTTATAGCATTTAGTTTGCATGTTTTGTGGTGATGGCACATCAGATAAGAGAATCATTTTTTCTGTCACTTCATCTGTAAGGGAAACCTGAAACTTAACATTGTTCGTGTGCTTGCGGGTCGCTTCGATTATGACTAACGCACATCTGTGTTTTGAAGGGAAACTAGCCATAGAAAGCGTGAGGAAGTCACAATGCAGAACAACCAGCAGCAGTTTTTAAACTCTTCTCCTCCTCATCACCCTCTTACAGCAACGCTGGGAGAAAGAGAGAGTGAGAAATATAGATTGAGAAGTCCAAAGCGTTTCTTTTATTTTTTCTGCTGGGGAGAATCTCTTGACTTATTTCAGCCCTTGTCGGAAAACATTCACACGTTCTCTTGATGGTAATTTCTTTCTTCCTTGTCAGTGTGGGTTTCTGCCCCCTCCCATTTTCTGGTCACCAAGTCATTTCCTCCTGCTTTTTTAATGTGTCTGTGTTAAAGATGGTATCATCATGGAAGAGGACTCCTCACAAGCATGTTGTGGAAGGTAATGTTTGTATAAAAAATGTTTCTTCATGTGTTGGATCTGTGGTGCGTTCAGGTTAGGACTATGTTTATTTTATTTTTTCTTTTTGGTCAACAGAAACCGGTTTAGAGTTAGAGTTGCGTCAGTCCGTAAGTCAGTTTTATCTTGAAAAGAGTGTGAAGGTTTTCATGTTTTTTGGGGGAAAGCTGGCGGGACCAGATCTCTTGTTTGGTTCTGTTTGGCAGTGGGAAATGTAGTCTGAAGTAGCAGTATTGTTGGTGTTTTACTTGCAGATTTCCAAAGAACAGAAAACAAACATGGAATTTAAACCTGGGATTTTTGGTTTTCGGCTGTCGAGCTGCTACAAGTACGCCGTAGCTTATGTGTTCTTTAAAGGTTTTATCTTGTACATCTTTTTTGAGAGAAATATTACTGATGCTATTTATAAATGCACCCATTGCTGAGCCGCTGTGCTACATTTAGCTTGCTTTTAACATCAAAGGTTGCAGCAAGTGCTCTTGCTAATTTAAAAAGCGCCTCTTGTTTGCCAAAACCATTGTCGGAGTTTTTCAGCCGCTGCTTCGGAGCAATTATTCTGAACCGCCTAAAAAAACACTCTAAAACTTAAGCGTGGGAGAAGAAAAGGAACGGTCATTGTTTCTTCAGCCTATAGTCATCGTTATTCAGAACAGTTTGAGTTAAATATAGAGCAATGCTAGCAAACCCCACTCAGCATTCTTCCTCTGAGAAAAAGAGGGAACTGGGGCCTGTTTCCCGTCATTGTCCGTTTTTTCTCTGGTGTTCTGTGGTTTAATTTAAAAAGAAAAGCTAAGGAGTAATTGCTGGGTATGGTGAGTAGTTTAGAAAGGCAGGGTTGTGTTTTTGATGTTCTACTGAAGTGCTGTGGGGTTAAAAAGAGTAGCCTCTTCTGGGGTAGAAACAGCATAGCAGTGACAAACTTGTTTTTTTAATTTCTTACTTGTTTCACTTAATGGAACATGTCAGCCAATCGTTTCAGTGCATTTAACACAAAGTAGTGCACAATTGTAAGTGGAAGGGAAATTATACATAATCTTCTTTCCATATAAAAAAATGTGTGCACCTTTATTCAGCTTCCCTGAGCAACTAATTTGTAGAACTACATTTTACTGAAGTGTGACCTGCAGATATTTTGTTGTATGTTTCAACTACCTGCACACATGAAGATAATTAAATATCTCCCTTTTCTTCTTTAAAAATAGCTCAAGATCAGTCACTAATTCAGAATCTGTATTTCAGCTTCGTTGCTAAGCTTCGTTGTCCTGCTGAATCGTGATACTTTACATCTCTGAAAGGGATTCTTCCAGAATTGCTGTATGCTTAGTTGCCTTGTTCAATATTCTTGCTGAAGGGAAAGCATCCCTACAACATGATGTGCTTTCCACTTTGTTTGGCACTTGGACTGGTATAGTCAGGGTGTTCGTTTTCACATCACACATAGAGCTTTGCATATAGACAAAAAAGTTAGAATTTAATCTCTTGTAAACAGAGCGTTACTTTTCCATCAAACTAGATTTGTAAAGTGCACAAGCAGTAGTTGTCCTGCCTACAGATTCCTCCTTCCTGGGGGTCTTTGTGAGGTGTCACCTTTACCATGGACACCTCACCTCCTTTCTTGCCTGTCTGTTGAAGTTAAGCGTAATTTAATGGCAGGTTAGCAGTTGTTCAAAACTCTCTTCATTTGTAATAAGCAGACAATGTGAACATTAACCCCCTTGCAAGGCACTGTAAAAATAATATCGCTACTATTGAATACCGCATAAACCTGTTTTTTTTTTATTTTTATTTTATTTTTTTACATTGACCAGGTTGTTTGTGGTTTACTGTCCGAGCTGATAAATCTGATTTCTAGTGGGGGTTAAATAGGCTTTGTAATTAGATGAATTTTAATTGTACATTCTATTCTGCAGCATGTGACGGCCTAAAGGGAAGCACCAATTGTTTTTTTTTTTGTTTTTTTTTATTAGAAGACTGTCAGTACAGAACTGCACATTTGATGACTTGGGAACATTGAAGAGTTGACAGTTATTGTAAGCTGGATTTTAACATACTGCAAGAGAAGGGACAAAAGAGGAACTTTCACAATAGTGGACTGACAAACATCTGACTGAGTGCAATTCTTATTATAACTTTGGAACTTATACAGTGGGGAAATAATTTTTTGATCCTGTTTTGATTTTCCAAATTTGCTCACTTAAAAAAACCAGTCATTTTATGGCAGTTTAATTTTTGTACAGACAGTAAAAATTTTACATGAAGTTATTTGACTGTATAACTCAGAACTTGGTAGAGAAACCTTTTTTGTCAGGACAATCATGAAGACGTATTCTGTAGCTTATTTTTTACCAGGTTTTGATGCATCTCAGAGGAGATTGTGACCCATTCTGGCCCCAAGTCGCCTTCCAAGCTGCATATCAATGAATTTGTGCATGATTGTGAATGTGAATGGGTGAATGTGGCTCTAGTGTAAAGTGTTTTGAGTGATCAGTATGGCTGGAACTAAACTTTTAACATTTTTGTCCAAGAATTTTTTTTACATTTTCACCTACTATTTTATACACTCCTTAAATGCCAGGAAAGCAAGTGTTGGACAACACTTGAGGAGTCATTATCCAAATGACCTTATCATATCTGTTGTCTGACATAGGACCTTAAGACTAAGATGACACATTTCATGTTCTGATGAAATAAACAGTCCTAACGTCCTGTTTCATGACTGTTTGAAGTTTTGTTAATGTTGCGTGTCTGGTTCAAAGTAATTTTAGATGTGTCCTGTCTGTTTTCATTAGCAGGGGGAAGTTGGATGATGAGTAAATATACATTTTCACATGGGTCTGATTAATCAACCACTAGAGTCAGAGTTTAACTAGGCAGCTTTCGTCTGAGGCCTTTAAGAGAAATAAATAAATAAAGAAAATATGACTGCTATATATTGCTATTGAAATTGAGTTGCAGTGATATTATTATATCTAAATTGATTTTGTTTATATCTGGTCCTGATAGATTATCCAAATTTGTGCTGGTCCCAGGGAGTGGAGTAAAAATCGGCATAATGCAGGTCAGGATTTTAAATTTTGTCACATTTTGGACAAAACTTAAAAAATAGTTTTGATATTTACCCCGCTTTGTGTATTCTAGTTTGCTTTTATCACCTACTGTAAACTAGTTCGCCAAGGTGAAAGACGTAAGCTGTCCCTTGGTGTGGTTCACACTTCAGTGAGTCTAGCTGAAGATGCCACACTTGTAGTCATGTGCTTGTTGTTTTAGGCGATGACTGTACATAATGTTGTGAAAAGTAGACTTTTTTTCTGAGCATCAGTTCAGTTTAGTAGGTGACTTCTCTTTTTATGAGACAGAAACAGAGGCTCCAGTGTCTTCATCTCTGGATCGCTTTCAGAAAAAAAACCCAACGTTAACAGAAAAAAACATCATACCAATTTGGAAATAAGATCTTCAACTAACCACATGTACCTGAAGTACGGAAAACTAACATTTAGAGGTGAGGTTGACTCTTTTGAAAGAATATGCTGTCTTTAATGGTTTTGCTCTTTAGAAGCTTGTCTTCTCTAGTGCTCTTAAACTAACCTCTGTTTAAAAGGATTTACAACATGGTGATGGAAGGTATTTATGAAATTTATAAAAACTCAGGTTGTTATTGCTGTATTTCAAGGTTTGTGTTTTAAAAGTTTTTAATGCAGATGTATTGTGATAAATTAACCTTTTTGAGCTTTACATCATGTTATGTTATTTTACCAGTGCAGCCCTGCTAAAAATGTTGTTAAGGGGTTAATAGAGGATTGATGATGTGATAACTTCCTGAAGGTGGAGTTTCAGAAAGAGCAGGTGTTTTTAAAGAGATGGAGACCCAATTTCAAGGTGGAAGTCAAATTTATTTTAAGTCATACTTGACATAGCAATTTATAGCAGCTGAAGGTAGCATTGTACTTGATTGTGCCATTTTGCAATGCACTGCGCCTGGAAAACACATAATACTGTTCTTTGAAGCAGTTCTTAAATACCATCCATTAAATAACCCATATTTTAAATTCATACTTTCAGTGGTAGTGTTAATTTAGACTTAATTTAATCTTAAAGTTCAGAATTATTCATATCTCTGACACATTTAGGTTTTTATGTAATTTTTTGGTTCCTTCTAATTGGATGTTCTGCAACATTAATGGTTTGTGGTAGTCCAGAAAGAATACCAACCTTAAATCCTATTAAAACAAATATGTGGTATGATCTAAAAGTTAGCACAATTGCAAGGAGGCCGTCTAACCTTATCCCCAAAGGTAAATTGTCAAAACACCAGTGTACATATATGTGCATCATAGAGAATGTATTGATTATCTTTAATCTGCCATGTTTTTTTTGTTTAACTTTAACTAAAAACAACTGATCTGACAGGGCTATGAATAATAAGCTCACTGTAACGCCTGGCTGTGCCATTCTTGCTGGCAACACTTGACATGACGTCTTTGCAAAGAGTCTTCACATTGCTGTGGAGGACATTTGGTCTAATGTATGCAGAATTCTTTAATTTGGTGGATCTTGGGACATGAACGGTCTGTTAAAGGTCATGGCAGCTCTAAAAATACACATCTAACAAATACTTCAGTTTTTATCTCATCTTTCCACAGAATATTTTACAAAAATTCCTATTGTTGAATCACAAACACTACCATTAGTGTTTGTGACTAATGTTATCTCTTGGAACACAGATGGGGTTGCTCTCAGACGTTCCTGGAACAGGTCATCTCTGTTCCATGTTTTCTCCATTTGTGGATTATTGCTCTCACTGCAGTTCATTGGAGTCCCAAAGCCTTAGAAATTACTTTTTACCCTTTTTCAGACTGACTGATTGACCGAATTGCTCTTCTTGAATTCTTTAATATTGAGTAATGACGTGTTTCTGCTGGAGTTCTTTCATCCATCTTCATGTTGTTAGATCTGTAATATTTAGAAGATTTCTTGATTCTGCAGGTCTTCAAGTACAGTGCAGCAAGCCAACTGGATCATCTGAGGACTATTTAATATTAAACTACTGCTAAAGTTGAGTACATTGTCCTCTACAAAAGTGTAAAATATAATATTATTGGAAATTATTGGTTTTTCTAATCTGGCACCAGCAAACATTCCCAGGACCTATTCTGTTTGTGTTTATGTGTCACTTGTGGTACAGCAGGTATGATTTATTTAGACTAACACTGTGTCCCACAGCTTGAGCAGGTTGGGACCTGCAGCTTATTAACCAGGAAGCAGAGAAGGAAAACCAAAGAGTCAGGGGAGCAAAGGAACCTCTGTTTTCCTCCTGGATCACTTTGTGTGCAGCTGTAGAAAAATTCAGCTTTTTTTTTTTTTGGGATTTACTTTTTTGATTGAGTTCTGGTCATATATGTGTGTGTATATGGATATGCAGCAATTGCAGTTTTAACACAGGGAGGAGGAAGGTGACAAAAGGAGAACTGCTCAACAGAGGATGTTTAAATTCGCTGTTCTACGTGGATTTTTTACCCGAACTGACACCTCAATGGGGTCCGAGGACTCCTCCTCTTCCCCCCATTGCTCTGCTAACCTGTCACGTTCGTCTTTACCCCCCAGCCCACCTCTGACCAAGAAAGGAACTGAGGAGCTGATTCAGACGGACCCCACTCCACAGGTTCCACTGCGCAACAGGACACCACAAGCACAGGAAATAAGCAAACCGTCCGAGCAGACTGAACAACAGCCCGCTCTGCCTGCGAGGAAGATCCCCAAACCTCCTCGTGAGTTTTAGTAACATTTATGATCAGCAGCAATCGGCTAAAATATTTTTGATTCAGCCTTAAAATGAAAGTCGCATTTCCTTCATCATTCTGAAAGTCATCAGTTAAATTAATAAAATGAAACAAATTCAAATTCTTGTCATAGAAATGCACAGATAGAAAAGTTGTTTAGAATATTTAAAAAACTGGCAGTTAAACAACAACTCAGTTAACTAATTAAACCTAAAGTGATATTTTGATGACCCAGATCTGTATGGTTTAACTGATGATGTAACCATATAGCAGTGCACTCTGGTCAATATCTGGGTTTGCACTGCAGAGCAGACTTTTTGGTTTAACTGTGTGCTACTTTACTGTAGCAGCTTCTATCTATTGCATGTAGAATACTTACTACTTTTTTCTCTTGTCTTTTACTTGACATTAAAGTTCCTACTGAGTTTACAGTATTACCAGCCTGTAAAACCAGCAGAAAAAAATAAATCCTTCCAGCAGATGAGAGCTGTCGCACTCTTTGTGATAGGTTACAGTTACTGCAGGATTGATATCAAGATTACTTATGTAAAAGAAAAACAAACTCCCCTTTAGTTATGGTAATTCACTTCCAAGCAACTTTTCAGCAGGAACGAACATCTTTGCTGGTTATTTCCTGTATGTCCTGTGAATTCAAAATTTGTATAGCTGCAGGATGTGCTTTGCTACATCCTGCAAAGTTCCAAAGAAAAACAATCCAGTAGCATCTATGTCACAAGTATTGTTCTCTTTTTTATGCTACTGTGACTTGCGTACATGCTTATGCTTTTAAATAGAATACTCTTTTTTTAAAATCACTGTAGAAATCTGCAATCTTATCTACATGGAGCTATAAAACTATGGCTAGACAGGAAGTATGCATCCTATAATATACAGGTGGTTATTCATACACTGTACTTGTAGATATTGTTCTGTTTTGCTGTAGGAAATCTGTGCAGAAAAACAACTGCAGATGTGCAAAACAGCTCATTGAAGCATTAGTTGAATGGTCTACCAGCGGTAAATAAAAGACAACATCTGTTCTATTGTTCTGGCTGCAGTAACCTGAGTAGTGAGGAGAGCAAAGGTAGAAAGAAGTAGCAGGTTCATCACTCTGGTTGTTTCTGTTTAACCTGCAAAGCCACAACTTGTTTCGCTCCAGGTCTGAAAGCAGGCTCCCAAACAATGACAAGAGAAACAAATTAGCATGGTTTGTCACTTTTGATCATTAGGACTTGCAAGGACATGCATATCGTCAAATCCAGTTATGTGTGCCTAACATCCGGAGCCACATGCACGGACGGACGCGCGCGTGCGCACACACACACACACACACACACACACACACACACACACACACACACACACACACACACACACACACACACACACACATCTCCACAGCATTTATTGAGCTTGAATCTTTGAGGGAACATATGACAACTCTTTTCTTTCACTACAGAACACAATTTAAAATTAGCACTTCATTTCAAATAAAACAAGAGTGTCTGTAAGTTTAAAATTCTCCAAAAATGTTAACATCACTCATGAATGTGCAACACTTACTCTAGAGTATAGTATTCAGTGTTATTTTTTTTTTTCATCTATGGGCAGTTTCCCAGGGCAGAATTAGAAAGGATAGTTCAAAAGAACTTGATCCTTTTTTAAAATCTTATCTGCTAGTTCCATTTTAGACAAGTTTTCTTCTTCTTTTATGCATGAGCAGTTAATGGGAAGTTGGCGCCCACTCTTTGTATTTGTAATGCATTTTACCTCTGGCATTTGATCACATTTGATTGCTTGAGTGGCAGGAGGAAGAGCTTGCCCTTTTATACAAGAACTACTACTGAGCTGAAAAATATCTTATCTATTTGTTTCAAGTACAAAATTATACAAACTTCGTTTTTATTCTTGGTATTCTGGGTCATGTTAACAAACGGGTTGGACCAGATATGCTGCATATTTCAAGAGTAGATTGAAACTGCAGCTTTTAGGGCTACCGTAGCCAGCAAACAAAACAATAAGTTGAGGAACAGTTTGTGCTGTCACTTCTGGCTGGGCTGCTTCTTCTGTTTTGTCAGTCAGCACTTTGTGGTGCAGTTTTAAAGTAGGTGGGACTCAGGTAGCTCCTCGAAAGGAACACAAAAACTGCTTCACAGCCAGTGTTAGCCAGCCTTAGCAAAGACACACAAGAGACACACAAGAGTTGAAGTACGGGGACATTTTTGGTTTGAGTTAAAGACAAAAGTGAGAGAAGTGGAACTTTTCCTGTGTGTGAGCTGGTAGGCCAACCTTTCTACTATAATTGTAATTCTATATATAATTGTAATTCTATATATAATTAAAACTTCTTACTAGTTGATGACTGCAGCCTGCAGTTAGTGAGTGCAGTTGCTTTTATACTGGTCAATCATTGTTCTTTTTTGCTATTATATATGTATTATGTATAATATAAATAGTACATACATATTTTCTGTCCTACATAGTAGGATAAAATGGTACAAAAGTGACTCATTTTATTTATTCTGATGTGTTTGAGATATAAATAGAAAACAAATATTTGTTTTGTTTTCACAGTTTCAAACAATTAATTTGACTACAAATTCGCATTCTTCATGCCATATGGCATGTAATTGTGCTTAACATTTGACAATTAGTTCAAATCCCAAATCTGAAAAAACAATTATTGGTGAAGGAAGAAACTACGAGAGACAAACTTGTCACACACTCAAATACTTTCAGATTATTCTAGCTCTTATCCAGAAACAAAATAAACATATGTTAAATGGATTTAAGAGCAGAGTAAATGCAGGTAACTCGAGGTCATATGAGGTGTGTTGTTGCCAAGTTCAGCAGGAATTTCTGCTTTTCCCAGAATGGTATTTACCGTAACACCAAAGAGATTTGAAAGTATGTATGTAATGTAGTTCTGCATGTCGATGTGACCTTGGGCAAGACACTTAATCCCAAATTGCCTACCAATCTGCGTATCTGTGTATAAATGTGTGAGCATTTGTGAGTGCGAATGGGTGAATGTGACTCTAGTGTAAAGTGCTTTGAGTGGTCAAAAATGATTGGATAAAGCGCTTTATAAGTTCAGTCCATTTACCATGTAATTGATGTTTTTTCTAGTCTTGGTTCCAGTCGATGATAGTTCTAATGACTACGTGGATACAGACCTGCTTAACTCCAGTGTTCAGCAAAGGAAGGTGACAGACAGGGTAAGTGGATGCATTATATGTTATAACTTTCCCTCCTTTTGATTTCTGCTGGGCATTGTGACCATCGATCGTTTCCTCCAACAGGACATGTCCTTGCAAGTACCCAGTCACCAACAGAAGCGGGTCTGTTCTTTGTGTAGTGATGATGAGCTGTTAGATGAAGATGAGTGAGTAATGATGTTTAAGTATTGTGTTCATTTCGATCCTCATTGCAAATGATAAGAAAAGTCAGTAGACCCTTAGTTTCATACACATCATTCTCAGCAGGTCTTGGACATGCGTAAATAAATCTGGTAACACTTTGACAGGGTGTGCATAAGACTGTTATGACACTGTCATAAACATGACATAACACCTGTCATGAACATGAAGGAGTCTTTATGAATGTTTATGACTGTTGTCATGAAGAGTATTGACACTTTTAAAACAGAGTTGCTCTAAAAGTTGCATGGAAAGTCCATTAAAAATGCCAGCTTTGTATTAAATTGTCATTATCTACAAAATTACGCAAAGTTGACCCTTCTAATAGACTTTCAAGGCAACTTTTAAAGCAACTTTGCATTAAAAGTGTCATTATTTATCAAATGACACTTCATGACAACAGTCATAGATATTCATAAAGACTCTTCACATTCATAACACGTACTATGTCATATTTATAAGAGTGTCATGTCCGTTTTATGCAAACTCCATCAAATAAAGTGTTACCATAAATCCTCAGATGAACAAAAACACCTGACATACAGTATTTAATTCATCAGTTGGGGCTCATTAAGCAACAAATTGGTCTGTTCTGTTCATCAACAAATTTCCCACTGCATCACCAGTTGTCACCCTGCCAGCATGCCCAGGTGGGCCCCATATGGGGAAAAGGACGGCTGACATAGGGGTCCCATTTGGGTTTCACGGTGGCCCCACATGGGTTTGCCCATGTAGGGCAATAGCCTACATGGACCCTTCATGGGCCCCAAATGGGCAAACTCATGTGGGGCCACCATGGAACCTGTCGACAAACCTATATGGGACTCATCTGGTCTGCCCTCCTGGTCCGCCCACCTAGCCATGCTGGCAGGGCACTTTTCTATTTTCTCTCTGTAATTCTCTTATCAGGTTAATGATCCAAGTTGAGCCATACTTTAACTGAGATTGCTCTAGACTACTTTGCTGTACAAAGTTATGCACTTGACAATGGCTTTAATTAGCATTAGTGTTATGTGAACAACCAAGCTAGTTGGAGGGTTTAAAATTCATCCTGAACTGACATGACTGTGAGACAGGAACTGTGCTGGTGTTAACCCTGAACTGGCACATGTAAGTGTGAATTAGTGGGCGAAGCATGCAACAGTGGTCTGATCAACTGTACTGCTGTCGCCCAACTCATTCTGCAGGTTTAGCTTGTTGTGTGTAAGCTTAGGTGAGGGACTTTAGTTTGCTGTGTGTTAACTGTAAATATTTTAACGTTGAAAAAATTTAGGTAGGTGTGGAAATCGCTGTAATGCATGCAGATCCATTGGATGTAAAAAAAAAAGCTTAACTCTTCACCATCATGCTTGATAGAGAATATGAGTTGTCAATGCCATAGTGTTATGCTTGGTTTTTGTCTGGAATTCATTTGTGCGCTTGAGTCTTTTGCATCAATATGGGGATTCATATTTCTTGAGCTCAGGGCCACAAACCAAGGCCCAGATATTCTCCTTCAGGAGTTTCTGATGGAGATCAGAATTCATGGTTTCCTCCATTCCTGAATCAGCAAAGCAGCCCCAAGCAGTCATAATATCACTTTATGTTTAGTTGTCAGAATAGATGTTTTCTTTTTGTGGTGCTGATTTTTAGATATCTTGGGACACAACAGATTTCTACTTACATTTCGTCAGTTCACAAAATATTTTTCGAGAAATCTCGGAGATTATCAAAGTACTTTTTTTCAAATATTGGACTGGCTACTGTGTGTTTTTGTCTTTCTTGGTCAGAGTCTTTTAACTCTGCAATGGTTGCCATTTTTGCCCAGTCTCTTGTTATTCTCGCTGAATCCTGACCACTGATCTTAACAGAGGCAATTGAGGACTGAAGAGCTTTACATGTTGTTCTTTTGTAACCTCCGGGTTGAGTCGTCAAATCGTTTTTTGAGTTGTTGTGGTCGGCCAGCCACAGCTGGAAAGGTTCACTGCTGTTCCGTATAATAGCTCTAACTGTGGTTCACTGGAGCCTCAAAGCCTTAGAAATGACTTTGTGACCCTTTTTAGACTGATGTCAATGACGTTGTTTCTAAACTGAGATGATGTGTTGCCTTTTGAGCTGCATATTAACATAAGTTAACTTATGTTTCATAAACTGCTTTTTGTTACTTTACTTGCCTCAGGAACATCAAAATCCAGTCCTCAGGGACCAAATCCATGCAACTTCTAGATGAGTTCCTGGTCCACCACAGTTGGACCAGGAATTAGGCCTAATAATGGACTCAGTAGGACTTCACTAGAGTCTGGTTTTTTTCAAAGCCTTGGGATTCTGGTATGTCAGACCAGGAACTTTTCCAAAAGTTGCAGGACAACAGCTCTCCAGGACTGGAGTTTGACATTCTTGACGTTGGTTGTCAATTTCTTTCAATGATCTGAAGAATAAGTGTGGGGGGAAAAGCAATAACAGAAGAAACCTGTAAATATTCAAACTACAGATTCAAATTGTAACTATTTTTGGCTTTTTAAATAAACATTTGATCAATGTATGTATGCATTCTAAATAATTAGACATGCTTCTTTCTGTTTAGCCATTTTTTTGAGTCATCAAACTAATTTTATTTCCAAACATGTGCATGTGCTTGTTTGGACATTTCTATGTAGCCCAGATTCTCCTACTTGGAAGACTGAACGCACTGTCAACCTGCCTGGCAGCTTTTCCCTGCCTGAATCCGGCAGACTGTCCACACCTGTTAAGGAAGACAGTTCCCAACTTTCTTCTGTCATCAAGATGGGCTGGCTGGACAAGAATCCACCACAGGGGTAAAAATCTAGCTACGCATTCAACTTTAAAAAATACTGTTTTAAAAATGTGGAGTTTGAAACTCTTCATTTATAATTAGCAAAGAAAAAAAATATCTTTCCAAAGCAGAGTTTCTTCAGCTTCACTTGGTTTATGGTATAATAGATTCATATCTTGCTCATCTTTATGCTTCCTCGCATACAGGGCTCTTTATTACCAGAGACGATGGGTGAAACTAGAAGTTGACTACCTAAAATACTTTGACAATGAAAAGGTAACAAAAGACACAGAGTTTTAAATCTGGCAGTGCAGCATGTGCACAGAGTGAGTGCTGTGCATCTGTGTAACAGATCTGCTGTGTTGTGTTGTAGGAGGTGTATTCCAAGGGGTTTATCTCAACAGCCTTTATCACCAATGTGTCTAGCGTGGGGGATGTGAAGTTTGAGGTTGCCACAAACAACCGGACATTTATTTTCAGAGCTGAAAACGAAGGTCTGTTTCATTTCTTTTCTTTGTCATAATGTGATCACATTAGTATGTCCATTTGAATTTGTGCACACCGTGATTTACATGTTTTTGCTTGTGTGCAGATGAAAGGAATGAATGGGTGACTGAACTGAGGAACTGCACCGGGGGGCCCAAGCGCCCTATAACTTTGATCGCAGGGTCACCTTTGACCCCAGACTACTTTGGCTATTTGGAGCTCAGAGGGCTACGATCCAAACTTTTTACTGTTGTTGCTTCAGATAAAGTCCTTCTATATAAGAACGCAGATGTAAGAGACTTCTTAGGTCAAATAAATATGTATTTTGGCATTGTTCCAGAAAAGTTAATGAGCCATCCTTTTTCTGGACTCCAGTTAGTATTATTTTCTTGAGTGATGAAATAAATAACTTTTCATCTTCCTTCTAGGATTATCGCATCGGAGTGGGAATCACATTCATTGACATGAGCGTTGGGAATGTGAAAGACTCGGATCGTCGTAGCTTTGATCTCACCACACCTTACCGCATATTCAGGTAATCTGATTAGGTTTATTTAATAACAGCTTTAGGTTTTTCTTTTAATTTAAGTTCCTTTTAATGTTTCTAGCTGAAGGCTAATGGAAGCCCAAAATTCTGTTTCTCAGAAAAAGAAAATGTAAGATTATAATAAATAAATGTCAGCCTGGTGAAAGCCCCGGCACAGCACGGTTTAGGACATGTTCTCAAAACTTGGTTTGCACAAATTACTGCATCAGAGTGACATGACATGGTGGTTGCTGCTGCTCAGCTGGCGTGTTCAGGAAGCCTCAACTTGTGACCTGTAGCTCTGCATTGTTGGGTCTCTTGTTTCGTCCACCACAGATTCTCTGTAGGGTTTTGATAGTTGATGCTGTTCCAATATATTGAAATGCACCTGTATATGCAAAATGTTTTTTTTAGCTCACTGCACAACTGTCTTATATTGATAAATGGTTTTTCTTTTTTATTGCAAAATATACATAATCTAGTTGTGTTCTTTGTTGCTTTTGTATGAATTTTATATTGAAATATTACTTCTGAGCAAGCAAAATATATCCAAATGGCTCCCCAGATGTTTACATTGAGATTTTCCACTTAGAAAATAAAATCATGTATCATTCTGACCAAGCTTCTTTTATAATTGCTACATGACAACAACATGCAGTAATTACGTATCACTACATGTTGTCAAGTTGTAGTTGGGTCTTTGGAGAAATGAAAAACAAAATAAAAAGTTGAATAAACCAAAATAACAACAAATAACACATTTCAAATTAGACGATATATGGTTTTACCACTGGGTGGTGCTATGTTTATTTACATTCTTTTAAGCCAATGCTGTACACTTTTTTTTTGCAGATAAAAGGCTTGTATTAATAAAAGTACATTCTGTTTTACTAAAATTATGCTTCCAAGGGTACAATTTTGCACATTTTTACACATTTAAAAACTAAGAAACAATCAATTTTGTTTCAAGTTGCTATGTAAAAGCAAGCAATAGCTTTAGTTTATTATGACATTTCTTCATCCTAAACCAGTGGCTGAATATTTGAGTGGTATTGCTAGAGTGCTTATAGAAATGAGATTTTCATATCTTGCTGTCAAATTGCCCTGATCCGACTTATAACCGTTCGACTAGGTTTCTGTCAAGAATAAAAAGAAAAAGCTTTTTAAATGTGGGAGGATAACGCTTGTGCACAAGCATGCATGTTTGTTGTATATGTGGTCTTATTTTGTCTGACAGTGCAGCCTGACAGGATGGGGACCTATGAAAAGCCCTGCATTTATTTATAGATTATTTGCTGTGAGTGTGTTGTGACTGAATCATTGTGGCTTTTTCTGTTGGTCAGAGAGTCAGATCACATCAGAAACTTATGTCCTGTTTTCCATTTTCTACCACGTCTTTCTGGTTTTTGTTCCATTTTCAAAGCATTTCAAAGCTTTTTACCATGACTGTAGCTGGAAGAAATGCTGGAAGCATGTTGAAAACAAAAAATAGAAAATAGTCATAATTTGTATTCGGATGAATTGTCAATTCAGTATCATTCCATGTTCTTGGCTTGCCCGTTTCAACAGTTTTATAGCCGAGTCGGAGCAGTCGAGGGAGCAGTGGGTGCAGGCCATGAGGAACGCCATAGGAGAAGCGCTGTCCAACAGTGAGGTGGTTGAGCAGATCTGGATGGAGCCTAGCAACAGCTTCTGCGCCGACTGCGGCGCTCTGAAGCCAGACTGGGCGGCCATCAACCTTTGTGTGGTGATCTGCAAGCAGTGTGCAGGTTGGTTTGGATCTGCTTCAAGTTTTGTATTGTTTTCTATTTGTGTATTCATGTCCTCAATTGAACCGTTAATGTGTTTTGTGTTTTTGTCTGTGAGCAGCAACATGAACTAAATACTTACTGTGAAAATAAATGTGCGCCTTTTTTTAATTAATGGACTTTGCACAATAGGATGTAGAATGTTTTTTGGTCTTTTCCAGGTTCCAAGATTATTTTACAATACATGTACAAGATCACACCACACATTTCACGTTGTCAATATTTATTAAACCAATAAAGATTAAACAGAGAAGCTTTGGAAAAAACTAGACACATAATAATCTGAAGTAGATATTGACTTTATTTGGCTGTGGATGAATTTTGCTCCATTATTCTCACAGCATTGAGGTTTGCAGGCATGTTTTTTTATGCACAGCCCTCTGGAGCTCCAACATCAGTTTCAGTCAGGTGGAGTTTAGGTTGCTGAAGGAAACCTTCCTTTTTCAAACATTGTTCAGATTTGCTGATGGGTTTGGCATGATTACCATTTCTGGCCTCACTTGGGAAAACTGTCAAATTTCCAACAAAAAGTGTTACATTTTATGGCTCGAAAACTGCAAAATTCTAGTAACAAAACAGAGTGTCATTTATTTTTAGCCATAACTGGAGTAGTGTAATTTGACAAGCCATACTTTGTTTTGTAGCACAGTTAAACTATTTAAAATAAGTCATACATGGTCAAGATTTAACTTGTATTTGGATGCTGTAGGAGAACACAGAGGACTCGGTCCGAGTATCTCCAAAGTACGAAGTCTGAAGATGGATAAGAAAATCTGGACGGAGGAGCTTATCCAGGTAAACAAGCTGAAAATAGTCACAATCATTATTTGAGATGTCATTGTGCTGCAGGTTCATGAGTTTGTCACAAACATCGTTAGTCAGTCACTGAGGATGATCCCAATTATTTACACAGTAGATAGTCTGACGAACACTAAATACCTACTTCCTTCATAAGAGCCCTATTTCTCTTGATAGCTCCGTGGTAACTTGAGCTGGACATTCTCAAAGGAAGTGAGAAAATGAACCAGCTGAAAATATTTTAGGACAGGGTGCCCAACTTCAGTCTTTTAGAGCCACTTTAGTGCAATCAGAGGTGTGTTGGAGAAGCGATGCATCTTAAATTTACAGGATTGTAGCGCTGAAGGACTGGACTTGGGCTCCCCAATTTTATAGAGCAGTAACTGTTTAGTTCACATAAGTATCAGAAACATGGGTACATGGGAATTGTTAACTTATTCCCTCATGTTGCATGATTTACATGCATTAATAATTAATTTTTATTTCAGTGGATTGGAAACAGTGAGTAGAGAACAGGTTTACATTACATAAAGGCCTTGTTCCAAGAGGAAGCTCAGAGCTCTAAAACTGTTTAACCTATGATTATCTTAATTGATATTTTTTTCTCTCTTAAGTTTAAAATTTAAATGGTTCTATTCATCTATAACACAGGTTTTCCTAAAACTCGGGAACGACCGGGTAAACAGTTTCTGGGCCGCTAACGTCCCGCCAAGCGAAGCCCTGTCACCTTCTAGCTGCAGTGAAGACAGACGCCGCTTCATCTCTAACAAATACCGCCAGGGCAAATACAGAAAGTACCATGCGCTGTACGGGAACCAGAAAGAGCTCAACAATGTAAGTTTTTGCTTCATGTATTTCAGCAGGAAAGCTGGTCAGAGTAAGCCAGCATTGCTGTTTCATTCATCAGTCTTTGCCTGTCATGGAAAATGTTGGTAATCTTTAGAAAGTCTCAGCGTTGGGAAGCACTTTTTTTTTAATATGCACATAGACAACCACTATGTTTGCAAAGCTTTAACTAGATAACTGTGTTGAGTCATCTCATGAAATATATTTGGTTGTTTAATTTGGTTAGCACAAATTACAAGCGTTTTCTAACCAAATACTTCTTTAACGTCATTGTTGAGATAAGCAAGGAATGACGTAGACATATCCAAAGCAGTACTGGGTTTGGACCTTTACCAACAACCACAAAGGGACTCCAACCCTCGTCAATAATGAATTGGGTCAATTGGTTACTCTATTTGGCCCTTAGGTGTGAGTGTGTGTATGTGTGGGTGGTTGTTTGTCTTGTGTGATCTTACTTCTTGGCCATTGACCACTTGAGACGGGCGCTGCCACATGATTCTGCAAAGACAAGCAGGTGTAGTGGATGGACTAAAGAGCAGGAGCTTCTGGCCAATATCAAGTTATCAACCTGCAAAGTCAAATTTCTTTTAAGTCATATTTGATATATACAAGATTGTTATAATAAAAAAGGACTAAAGGTGACATAGTTATTTTATTGTGCAATAAAATGGCACTATGTACTTGAGAAATACACTATACCTCACCTTTAAGATGTAGCATATGTCTTTTGTTGTTAACCACCCTGGGGTGTCGAAGACTGCATAGATGAAGCCAACCTCAAAAACGTCTAGTTTCTGCTGGCACTCGTAATATTTTTTTCCCCGTTAAAATAGAGGAACATGTATTGATCCTCTTTTTCCTAAAGATTGATGCTCTTCTTTCTTTTATAGTCAACAAATAAGAATTAAATGGTTCCTGAAATTACAACAAATTTTCTATGTTAGTTAACTACAACATTTAGTAAAGTTAACTGTTTTCTAAATGTCATGTAACAGCTGCAGCTCAAAATGAGTTTCATTTTGCCGGATACAGTGCAAAAGTATATTTTATTGTAAAGGTTGCTGCCCCCTCTGAACATTCATGTACATTTGTGAAATTTAGTGTCAGATTAAATTAAACAAAAATGATTTCATACTAGTGAATGTTGTGTTTTTTCTTTTACCTGGGGGAGGTGCTGTTGCAAATCAGCTCGGATATAGAACTGCAGCAATCCTCTCCAGTGATCTTCATAAGATTTATGAAGGTTCAACAGAATCTTCATAAATCCACCTTCTGTGGATTCATGAATGATTTTTGTGGTTTTGCTGAGATTCATGATGTGTGGTCAAAAGTCTTAGCATTTCAGTTTAAGTTGGGTCTCTTAATCGCGACTTAACCCACATGAAGCAACAAGGTCACACACAGTACGTTGTTGACTCACACTTAACACATGACTATGAATTATTGTTTTCCCTCCCTAAAGCATATGTGTGTGAGTGAGTGAGTGAGTGAGTCAGGTGTTTGCAATTTGCAGAGGGAGATAAAGGAAGTTAAAACATTTTTTGTAAGCTTCTGGTTCTACTTTTTTTCTGTTGATGCAAATTTACACTCTTCTGCATTTTCAAGTAATTCAGCTGAATTGGCTTTGGACAAATGGCTGACAGATATTCTACCTGTTTTATTGCTGTCAAGGCTAAAATACTTTAAATTCTTTAGTCCATCACTTGTTCTTTTCCAATTGGGTGTGTCTTTAGAAAATATTTGTTTTTGGCAACTTTGTAGTTATGCTGGAAAAGTTTAGGAATAAGTAAACAGTAAGTTCAGCACTAAGGGCGTTTTATGTAACTATCTGAGTACATTTTACTAAATGCAGGTATATTGGTTTAGTCGTGCCTTATTCTACTGTTTCTATTTTCTGTGTTTTTCTTTTCTTTTTTTCCTGAATATGACATCACTACTCACTGATTTAACTGGAATGTGCTCTAACTCCGCCTCTCCCTCCCTCCACTGCTTTTCGTCCTTCTCCTGTCCTCATTGTTTGGCTGGAACTGCTCAAGAAAGTTGATCTGCTCCTTATTGGCTTTTTGTCTCATCTGTAAGTTGCTTGTGAACTCTCTGATTTAAAGTTTTTCTAAAAGTGTATTTATAAGAGTTTATTATAAATCTGTTGTTAACTTCTATGAGTTGACAGTTAAAGTGAGCTGTGTCTCAAAGGAACTGAAAACTTGAAGCTAAAATCTGTGTTTGCAGGAGAGGGTAGTGAAAATGTTTAGTGTGCCTGCAGCCTGGTTTCCACACTGTTTGCTAACAATACGAGGATAAATGTGTCTCCTTAACCAGGGTCGACAGTGTGTTAGTGGACTTTGAGTCTGAACGCTAGCTCTGTGAAACTGTTCAAATACATGTGAGACTGTGATTAGGTTGCATAGTTTTGAAGTTGCAAAAAAACTACTATGTTGGTTTGTTCTTGTGAGAGCACAGCACACTGAAGTGATTGTGTGTATTTCCTTCACTGGAGTGGGCTGGGATATGTTAACATGAATATTAATGTGCATGTGTGGGCATGTTTGTGTGCCCCCTTTTTTGTTTTAGTGCATGTATACTCATAAGTCAACACCATTTCACTGCCATTTGCTCTCTCACGACTCTGTTTTTTCAGCATGCGGCCAACTATAGATCACCAGTTCAATTAATGTTTCACGCAAGAACGATTCACTACTAAAAGTCATATCACTCTGCACTCTTTACACAGAGAAGGCCTAGCTCTGTTTTGTCAAAAAGGCATCTCTAGCAGAATTAGATTCCTCAACTAGTTGGATGATTGGGATCTTCAGGAGGAGGAATGGGCAAAAATGGAAGGAAGACGGGTAAACAAGAACAAGCTTTATGCAGATTGGTCAGGCAAGTTGTAGATGCTTAGAAACATAAAACCAGATCTGGCTGAAAAAAGTGGAAAAGAAGTCAAAATAAGAGGGTAATTACATACATGTATGGGAAACAGAGGCATTTCATTAGCTTGAGCCTACAGAAGCAGAAACAGTATGTTTTTTTCACCTGTGGATATTGAAGGTCCCCAGGAGAATGTGTGGAAAATTTGGTTCAGATCCCCTTCTTCTGCCGCCGGTCACAGTTCCTTCACAGCGAGGGAGTTTCCTTTGGAGATGCTCTCACACAGTTGGAAGTCTGATGATGTTTGGAGTGTCAGTCTGTGGCTCCCAGGAGGCAGGACAAAATGCAGGAAATTACAGCTGTGTTTTTCTTTGCAACATGTTGGGTCAAGCAGATGTTGTGTTGATTGGACAGTCTCCACAAGGCATTCCACGGGAATGCTGCGTCCGCTTGTATTTGCACAGCTCCTTGCAGCACATGTTTAAAACCTAACTTTAAAGTTTAGATTTAGTTGCACAGTTTCAGCCGAACCAAAGCTGGGTGACGGCTCTATTGTAAATTTTACCAGTGGTCTTCATCAGTGTGCGGGTAGAAGGATTTAATTTTGTTCTGGATTGAATTCTGGATTCTGAGTGAAGACCCAATAGAAAAATGAACCTGGACCGGGCATGGTCTAACTTCTAACCATTTTAGAAAACTATTCTGGTACTTAGGACACAGGATGGGGGAAAGCCCAGTGATTAATTTATTGAACTAAATATAAACATGAGCCAGTTCCTCTTTGAAATTGCCGATGCCCAAGATTGATTAGATTTGTCTCCCTTCAAAGAGCTGTAAATCCCATTCTTAGTTGGATGTTCTTACTTCCTAGTAGGAAATAATAGTAGCCTTTAGAGTTGCATGCAGCCCCAATGTGAGCATGCAAAATAACCAACCGTTGCTACTCCCATTAAGTTATTTATTAGCTTTTATGGCGGTTTGTGTCTCATTAATGCAACATGACAAATAGTGAACTACCTGCTTATCTATCTATGTTTCTTTTCTGCTTAAACGCATACAATGGAGAGAGATAGCGTACTTTGTACTGCTAATAGATGTTGGTTTTCCCACATGCAGCCGGATCATTCTCTACTGGAGTGAGACGTTAGCTTTCACTTCCACATCACTCAAATTGACATTTGCTTGGGTGTCCAGCTGCTTTTAAAGAAATGTCTCTTGTTGCTTTCTAGCTGTATTCAGAAAACAAGTACTTTTTTCAAAAGCTACAGGTGGCACTAGTTTGGCTTCTGCATCATAAATGTTTGTTTTTTGCGAGTAGAATTGTTTGAATAAAGTCAAATTAGTCTTTCTTGTAACCAAAGGAAAAGTGTAGTAGGCTTGTTTCAGTCAGTTGAATGGCAGTGACAGCACAACATATATAGTCTTAATATGCTGATAAAGTAGTTTGAAACTATTATAGAGGCTTCAAACTCAAATATTAAACATAGGCGATCGATGAAGACAAAACCACTGAAATAATGATATGATATACCGGTGTTATTAGTTACCCAAACAACCCTAACTGTGTCTGAACAGCTAAAGAAATCCCCCTATGTGTCTGGCAAACTGTATTTGGTTTTTGAAGAGGACTCATGCTGGTTTGGCATCATTGAGCTGAGAATCCAATGACAACCATTCACTGGTCTAACATCCTCTTTAGTGTGCTGTTACGTAAAGCTTGGCATAGCTTGGCATAGAAGTCAGAAAAAGTTGTAAACAGCAAAAAGTGTACAGTATGACACTCAGTTTTTGATATCCTGACCAAGTGAGAATGTATCTACATAACTTTGCTACAAGTAAGAGCAACTCGAAAAAGAGCCAAACTTTTTCAAGTTCAAGCTTCTGTTGTTTCTTCTATTGTGTATGGGCTTATTTAAACATAAGCAGAAGCAAACAAAGTGCAAAAGGGAAAACCTTCAAGTCTGTTCACATCTATGAAATTTGTAATAGTTCCATTTTGTTTACTCTGTGTGAATTGTGTAAAATAATTAGTGTACTTTAATCCGAGCACAATAAACTACTTTTTCCTGTGATGTCATGCTCTTATGTTGGTTGATGTTTAATTGTCACCTTTGTATCTCGGGATTAATTTTCAATGTGCTATTTATAGAGTATCAGTGCTCCAAAGCTTGTCAGGTGATTCACCTGAATTAATCAGAAAGTTGGTCAGGCTGTCATCAGTTGGAGCCACTTGTAGCATTTGACTTGCTAAAGGAAAGCGAATCTTCACCATTGCACATAGTCTGTATAGTGTATCATCATATTAAGAAGCATAATTATAAAAGCTTGTTACTACATGTTATATTCCCTCTTTAGTAAATTCCACGTTAGTGTTATATATGCTGTTTATGTATATATAACAAACTAAGTCCAGAGGTTGTAAAATATGGGTTTTTATTCGCTTGTTTTTTGTTTTTGGGGTTGTAAAGTTTCTCAAAAGAAAATCTGGTTTTCAGTAGGTTTACTGTTGCTACTTTTATAACATTACCGTTTTTTTCTGTTTCAGCAAAGTCACTCATTTTCCCATTCACACTGCAGGATTTCATACAATTACTTTTTCCCTCTGCTGAGATCGCCTTTATATTCATTTCCCCAGCTTTTTACTGTCTCTCTTCTCCTTTTGGGGTTTCTTTTTTTTCTTCATTCTCCTTTTTTTTAATCTGTCTGTATTTTCACTCCTCCCTTTCTCTGTAAATTGTTCCTGGTGACATAATGCTGGAGCAGGCCTGTGTTGTTCTCATCTGGAGTTAATACACAGGCGTAAATACAGTATATGTGTGGCTGTGTGGGCGTAGTTTCAACATATTGTATCTTTGAAAGCGTTGGTGTCTGTTTCTCTATAGTGAGTTTGCAGCCAAGTCTAATCATTGTCTGAATGAAAATGGAAACTTAAATCCTTTCATCTTCTTTTCATGACATTTTAATTTCTTCTGTTTCCTCTCATCTTTTCGTTTTCTTCCAACTCTGTCCAATGTAGCAGCAAAGGGCAGATGGAGGTCTGTGATTTTTGAGACACACCCAGATAAAAATCTCTCTCTGCCTTTCTTTCTCTCTGGGGAAACTGAGCAAGATTCTTGTATTCCCTTCATCTGTGCTGGTACGTGTGTGGGTATGTGTGAGTGTGCGTGTGCTTGTGCGTGCTAATACTTTGCTCTGTTTCATTTGGAGCAGATGTCAAAGGGTGAGGTCTTAAACACTCAAACAACCCATTTCCTCATTGTACTTTGCTGTAGTTGGTTCATGTCAGTCAGTCAAAGGGAAGTTGATCGGCTTTATCTGAGCAGCACACTGACCTACATGCACTGCTGTCACACGTGCAACCATTTTGAACAGCAGACTGGATTTGATTAGTTTAAAAAGAGCAATACACAGCTAATATCATAACAATCTCAAAACATTATGATACAGTTTTCCATATGTTCAGTGAGTGTTATTTTTCCTTTACAACCATCATGAATTACAGTCTGATCATGTTGATCAATTTGGAAAAGTCAAAGAAGTCCTCAAAATGGGAAGTATTTAAACACTTTCCAAAACTTTTATTCCTTTAGAACTCTCCCTAAAGGAGTTAGCAATTTACTAAATTGCTAAGAGAAATTTAGAAAGACCTATTTCATAAAATGCATGTTTTTGGACCTAATTTCCTTATAGTTGTAACTTTGTGAGACATTGTCTTGAACTTTTACAAGTTCACAGATGTTTTTGGCACTTCATATATTTTACTCTTATTTGTATCACCAGCTAATAACATTAGCAAATATCAGTTTGCTTGATTGTCAGAAACAAGCATCAGACCTGAAATGAATCATCACTGTCGATACAAACCCCGAGTTTGCTGCTATAATTTCTTTGCGCTTCAATTTGTAGTTTTCTTGGGTTGGACCCTTGTTCTCCATAAATCATAGTTTAAAACTGAGTCGGTAACTAATCATAGCTGTGTTCCCATGGTAACCATGACCTTTGGGTTAATAGTAACAGCTTATTTAACATATAATGGAAAGATTTAGTAAGAGGAGAAGGGAGGGAGAGGAAGGAGCGACACACTCGCTCCACTGACCAGCATTTGTAAATTAATTGCTATTGATCGACATGGTTCTGAGCATACAGCCACTCAGGTCTTTGTTTACTGTTCTGATAGCTCATCAGCATTCAAAGCAGGTCTTGTGAAATCCTTTTCTCTTCTGTTAACTTCACCATGGCTCAAGTGATCAGTACTATCACTAATTCACTTGATCTATCTTTGCTTATTCTTTTTGTTGTGACTTTTATTTTCCCTTATTACTTCTGGAATAAGGTTTGCCAGAAAATGTGTCTCCAAACTGCAACTTTGATAGGCTCCATACATAAATTGAACCATTTTTCTATCCATTAAGAGCTGAATGACTGATCTATGTGCTGTAAAACCCTAAAGGAACTGTGAAGAAAGCCTGATTTACACACACGCTGTTTGGCAGTTTTATTGTTGCAGTAATGTGGTATCATGCCGAGTCTCATGAGGATGTGCTCGTCTCCAGATGCCTGACCACAGCTTTTGTTCAGAGTTATATTCTTTTTGTGTCTTCTGGGCGTGTGTTTGTTTTTTTTGTGTGTGTGTGTGTGTGTGTGTGTGTGTGTGTGTGTGTGTGTGTGTGTGTGTGTGTGTGTCTGCGCGTGTGTGTGTGTGTTAGGGGTTTTCTTTTGCAATTTTAATCTGTGTTAATTGGTCTGTTTGTCTGAATCTGTGTGTGGAGTTTTAATGGCGCTTAAACATAGGAGAGGCACAGTCTGGATGTGTTGGTGTGTGACGGAGACTTGTGGAATTTCTCAGTCTGATCCAAAACAGCTTATTGGGATTATCCCAAGACAGACACATATGTGTGTGTATGTTAGTGCAACTGCATGAATCAGAGGTAACTTCCTGATATCTTAAAATAAGAAATAAAAATAAATAAAAACTAGTTACCAAAATGAATCTGCTTCTATATATTCGCTTTCTTCGTTTTTCTGGTGTTACTAAAATACACAGATGTTATTATAGAGTTTCTAGTGTGTTATCTGGTTTTGTTGTGCCATCATAACTTCAAACACATCTTCACGATAAGCTGAGACAGCAGCTAACATAGTTGTTAAAGGTGGGAAAACCCCCGTCCTGCGTCTTTTCAGTGAATTTAGTTTCCTCTGTGCGCAAGACTCACTAAAGCTTTTGCTCTTGAATGGATATTCGCTTTGTCAATCTTTTAAAACAATAACTTATCAGAACAATATAATTCCACGTTTTGTATCCAGTGAAATTAATCAAATTTTTTGTAAATTATTTTTTAAAATTTTTGTTAACTTGTTCCAGAAGTGCAAGAAGCCCATGGTTCACATCATTTGAAAAGTAGACTAGACATTTTTATTAGTTGGAGAATGTTGGCATTACAGAGAAGACAAGGTTTTAGTTGTTCTTAAATGAGCATTTCCTTTTCAATGCAAGCTAAAAACAACTTTCTTGATCTATGTTCAAGTCACAGGCCAAAGAGATCCAAACTCTTTTAAAGGGAATGGATTTAAATTTCCCAAGTTGTTAAAGCAAACACAAAAAACCGCAACTTATGGACAGGCCAAAATTCAGCATAGTGCAAAAGTGTTCATGATCCTTGAACTTTCTCACACCCTGCAACTTTACAATCATAAACTTCTCTTTATTGGGATTTTATGTGGAAGATAAGGACACAGAAGTGTGTAATTATAATAAAAAAGGTAATGATTCATGGTCTGAAATTTGGATTTAGCCTGTTTTACCATTTTGTTTTCATTGCAGTCTTAATCTAACTGCGCTTTTACTGATGTGTTTTGGTGTTTGGCTGTCTCCCTCCCTCTTTCTCTCTCCAGGCCCTCTGCATAAATGTGCAGTGCAGTGATTTGCTGGAGACGCTGAGCCTGATTTTCTGCGGTGCAGATGTGAATTGTTCAACGGGTATGGCAAATTGTCCGTCCCCTGAGTCCCTAGCCAGTGCACATTCCCAACCTCTGCAGGCCGAGTTAATCAAACACAATCTCAACACAGGTACAGCATTTGATCGCTTTCCGGGTATCAGAAACATGTTTCATTTAAAGTTGTAAATACCCCTGAAAGTTGATTTGAAAATGAAATTGTCACAGTTGCATTACATGTGGCTGAAATTCCTACGTAACTGATGCATTCTTCACTTGAGTGGGTTAGATAAGAGATGTTGATAAATATGAAGTTGTCCAAGTACCTCATAATCATCTCATCTTAAACTGCTATGGCATTTGTATCAACATCTATAGTTGTGTTTTGGACGAAGATAACAATCTGTGATAAGAGGCAGACTTCAAATCACCTTCAAAGTTTCATCAGTTTTGCAGATAGCTGTTCTTTTTCACTTTGTGCCTTTGCTTTATTTTGTTTTTATATTGTTTTTAGAGCTGCCCCAGATAAAGACGGAGCCTGATATGGATCTGAAATATTACCCACCGCCACCTTGCGTCTCTTATGAGGGCTACTTGTTCAAAACTGCATCCATGGGGCGGGCAGTGGCGGAGCGCAAAATGAAAGAGGGTATGTGTAAAAACATCTGTAAACCAAAAGGTTTATTAAGTAATAAGTTTGATTTTTACTATGTGAATATATTAAACTGATGAACAAAGATATTTTATGAACAATCTAATGGGCTAAAAATAAGAAAAGTACTCTTCATGCTGAAAATGTATTATAATGTTTGGCATTCTCTTTAGAGTTCAGTCGTCGTTGGTGTATGCTAAATGACGGCACCTTCAGCTACTATGAACACGACAAGAGCACCAATCCCAACGGGACACTTAAAGCATCGGAAATTGTTTGTTTGGCTGTCGATGTGCCTGAGAAACACGGGTAACCGCAAACGTTCCTTTCACATGATTCAGAAATTGGTGTAAATGCATTTTAAACCAGAGTCATTTCAATTAAAAAAAACCCTTGTAATCCCTAAGGGAAATTAAAATGCAGTTTAAAATTTAGGTGATAGATTCTTTGTTCATGAGATGAACATGTTTTGCTCTGAAATGCGCAGACTGACCCCAGAACAAAAGCAAAAGACCCTTACTTGCCTTATATGCCTGAAGCTGGTAAGATAGTGTCATTATTCACAGTTAAAACAAGTTCTGTGCTGATATGGGCTGAATGACAACTCGGCAAGGAAGAAGGAACATTACTTGCAAAAGCAACATAAAAAGCTTTATTACAGTTTGCAAATACACTCCAGGATAAAGACCTCACTTTATTTTTGGAAACTTGTTCTGTGGTCCGATGAAGTTTAGCTTGAAGTGTTGGGCCCTAATGACCAACATTACATTTGGAATAAAAAGGAGGAAGATGGCAAGACTGAGAGCACAATCATAAATGTGAAGTACAAAGGAAGTAGCAGAATCATGTTATGAGGAAGTTCTGAGGAAGGACTGGTGTACTTGATAAAATAGATGCCATAATGAAGAAAAACATTTTGTGGAAATAATTAAGCAACATTTAAAGGCATCAACTAGGAGGTTAAACATTAGGCAGAACTGGGTCTTCCAGACAGACATTAACTTTCATCATACCAACAAAGTAGCCACAAAGTAAATTAAGCACAACAAATCCTTCCAGTTTTGAAGTGGACAAAACAACGCTCTGATTGCAGTCACACAGAAAATCTGCAAAGCTGGAAAAGTGAGCAAGAGAGCTTACATAACCTGACTCTGTTACGTTTAGTCAGGAGGAAAGGGTCAGGATTCCAGCAAGCTATTGTGAGAAGCTTTAGGGTGGATAAACAAATTAATGTGTGACCCAAGTCGTGCAGTTAAGGCAATTCTACCAAAGATTAAAGAAAAGTATTCACATTACGCATTCGAAAAAAGTAAAACCAAAGCTCTCATACCAGCATTTCGCTATTAGAAATAATTTAGTCATTTCTAACTGACCTAACATATTTAGTCTGATTTTAATTTCACACAGTGAGGGAAAACAAGGTATTGTATTTTTTTAACTATATATAAATGTCTGATTTCAACCAGTAATTATAGCTTAAACCAAACACATTGATAAATTTTTTTTTTTAGAAATGTTGCAATGACATTATATTTAAAGATATATATAATTATTTGACAACTTTCCAGTTCAGGCTAATCAGGAGCTAACTTGATCACCATTTATAGAACTCTAAACATTTCTTTCCAATAAAATCAGAAAACTGAGTCTGGGAAAGTTCTGAATTTTAAAACAAAACCATTTATATCGAATATCTTTTCTGCCTTTTCACTCATGATCTCTTTGTGAATTACAGGTATGACTTTACCTTTGAACTCTACTCAGAATCTGAGCGTATTTATCTGTTTGGCACTGATGAACCAGACAGCCACAAGGAGTGGGTCAAGTGTATTGCCAAGGTAACATTTCTGCACCACTATGCATAGCCAGCATTTCCTTTTTCCATTAATTCACCTGAAATGGCAGAGCTCTGATTGGACAGGAGACATGCACATCATAGAAGAAAACGGTACCTTGTCATAAAAAATGTTTTCAGATCGCATTGCTTAAACATCAAGGCATGGTAAAAGCCCTTCAGAGCTTCTGCTGCTGAAAGCCAGGAAATGTTTCATGCAGAAATCAAGCCATGTGCTAAACTGGGCTATTATTGGAAAATTGGATGTGTCAGATGAGGTCAGTCAGAGAGGAAAAAATGTTGCGGAGCCACATGATCGACTTACTGTGTACGTCTAACAGCAATACATGTTAGAGTTTTTATCAAATGAGGTATGAAGAAAAGGAGAAATTTGTTGTTATTTCTTTCTAATTTATTTTCTCCCGTCTGCAGACCTTTATTCCAGCCACAGCAGAGCCTTTGCTCAGGCTGAGTTTTGAGCGGATCGGACGGCTGAAGTGTAAAGATGGCTTGAACTTACAGAAATCCAAGGTCGGCTGGTTCGCTCTGGCCGGCTCTACTCTTCATGTTTACCTGGAGAACAGCAAGGGAGAGGAGATCCACCTGCGTAAACTCAATGAACTTTGTAAGTGAGACGTAAGAAGACAAACCCATAAAGACCCTTTTACTCTATAGAATTAATATATTTGGAACAAGGATGGTGACAGGTCGGATTCAATAGTCATTTCTTTTCCCCTTGCAGCAATTCAACAAGACAACGAAGTGTTGGTTCTTGTGGAGAAGGGCAGGTGAGGGCAAGCAGTGGCGTAAATTCCTATTTCAAATTTTCTAATTGCACACACCTTTCTAAATATAGAAATTGGAGAAACAAGAAAAAATGTTTCTGTTTATGTCACCTATTTATTTTTCTTCTTTTGCTTGCATCTCTGTTATTGTTAAGGACTCTGTACATCGAGGGAGAAAGGAAGCTGGACTTTGCCGGCTGGTGTGGAGCTATCCAAGCAGCGGCAGGGAGCGGAGGAGACACACTGAGTCAGCAGCAGCTCACAGACACAGATATACCCATCATTGTCCTCAGCTGCATTGACTACATCACGCAGTGCGGTGAGACGCATCGTTTGGAATTTGTTCAAGTAAAAAAAGATGGAAAAATAAAGTTCTGCTGCATCATTAATTCACTATAAAATTAGATTTCTAATAATGAAGAGCTTCAGAAATATTACTTTCTTGACACTTTGGGTCATGTCTATTTTGGACTTTAACATAACAATGAAACAAGAAGGGAAATGCTTAAAGCTATAAAAGTTTGAAAAGCTTCTGTTCAAATGAAAAGCTGCAAAAATTTCCTCTCAAGAAAAAAAAAAAATCCTCTCAAGACATTTTGATTCTTAAAGTCCTTTTAGTGAAAAGTATGATTTTTCCAGCTGTATGAAGTACAGAGAAAACCCTCGCATTTTTTTTGTGAATACCGTTATACAGTGAAAGCATTTTATTTTTTACAGTGAGAATCTTTTATCACCCTATACCTAAAAAAACTATGGATGTACTAATGAATCCATAGAAATATCTTTAGCCTAGATGTTGCTCAGGTAAAAACAGACTTCAAACTTTTTTGAAGGAAGTATTTTACTTATGTCAATGCACGTGGTGTGTTTTCTTATTCCGTATTATCAATTTCCGTAATCAGTAACCCTGCTGTCATTTCTTTTCGTATTCATGATAAAAATTGTCTGAAAATTTGAATCTTAATGTTTAAATTTGGAAAACACAATATTTAATTCTGAAAATGTGATTTTTGTACACGAACTATAATTCTTTGAAAAAAACTTCCTTATGCATATAATCATTTGCTAAAGTATTTGTTCCATTTGATTCCTTTTACATTTCATCTCATGACAGCCGTATTTTTTTTATTTATAGACCACAGAGTAGTGTATAGTTGCGAAGTGGAAAAAAAAGCATATCATGTTTTCAGAATCCTTTATGAATGCAAGTACTTGAAGTGTACAGTGAACATCAGTGTTCAGGCCTTGCCACAGATTCTCGATTGGATTTAGATATGAATGTTGAGTTATAAATATGCTTTGACCTAAATTATTTTAACTCTGGCTGTATGTTTAGGCTTTAACCTGATCCAAGGTTTTCTTCTGGAATTAGCTTAACTAGCTCCATCTTCACACCAACTTTGACCAGCTTCCCTGACCCTTTTGGAAAAAAATAACCCCACAGCCTGATGCTGCCCTCACCATGTTTCACTATGGGGATGGTCTGTCCAGAGTGATATACTGAGCTGAGCACCTTTATATACACATTTGCTTCGTCCCCTGCATGGCTGGGAGCAAACTTTAACTAGGATTTCTTATTTGCAATAATGGCTTCTGTCTTGGTATTAGCATTCTCACACCTGAGCTGTAGATAGCTGCAGCTCCTACAGAGTTACTATTGTTTTCTGTCACACAAAATCCCAGTTAAAAGCACTATTCTCTCAGTTTTACTCCCAGTGTATTCGACTGCTCTGTAGTTATAATCTGCAGTGCTGAGAGAGCTCCACCTGTGTCTGTGAACCCATGTGACTGTAACAAAGGTTCAGTTTGTGGGAGAATCAACCAACCGCACGACAACAAAGAAGCTCTGTTCCACCTCCATTTCTCTCCGTTCTCCCTCCACATTTTTCTTTGCTTGTGTTTTGTGTTCTCCATTTTATCTCTCATCTGTAAGGCTTCCTCCCTCCCAACCCCCCAACAGGGAAAACAGATTCTGTTTCCTTGTTCATCTGCTGTTCCAGCTAATGCAATCATCCATTACAACGTGGTCGAGTGCTGCATGTTTATTCATGCTTTCCCACACACTCTGTCTCTGCTTACATGAAAGGGGGGAACAAATTCATGTCATACAGGAATGTGTTTTTCACGCAGTTAAGCACAGATTTGGTGGAAACGGATATTTGATGTTGGCTGCTTTTCTGCAGCCAACATCAAAGAAGAAGAACTGGAATGTATTATTTTGATTTACTGAAGGCTTTGTTGTGGAAGTGGTAGTCGCACATGTTTTAAATACTGATGTTTTCAGTTAATTCTTTTAGTTTGGAAAAGAACAACAACCAGCTGACCCAGAATAAACTGGTACTAACACTAGAAACAAATGTAGTTAAATTGTCAATTGAGCTTCAGTAGCTTCAGCTTATGGGCGGATTTCACAGTTTTACTTTTTTCCTTGCCTCTTAAAGTTTGGGAAAGTATAATGCTTGATTTCAATATGATCTGGGTGAGAATGAAGGATGAACAAAGGAATATGAAAAGAATACAGATCCTGACTTGGAAATTAAATAATGAATTTCCCAGAATAAAATTACACATGTCCTTTTCATTCATTTATATTTAATCAGAGTAAAACTGACAAAGTGTTTGATCTAGTTTGACATGAAAGATGAGTAGGAATCATGCAACTTCAATATAATAAATGCTGTCAGAGGAACAACAGTGTTCATATATATGTGCAGGGTTTTCATATGAGTGTTAAATTGTGTTTTATTTCTTCCAGGTTTGACATCGGAGGGAATCTATCGGAAAAGCGGCGTGAACTCCCGTGTGGCGGCCTTGTGCGAAAGATTCCGCCGAGACGCTCGTAGCCTCCGATTGAAGGAGGGAGAACATCAGGTGGATGACGTCTCCAACACTCTCAAGCGCTTCTTCAGGGAGTTAGAGGAGGGGCTGTTTACATCAGAGTATGCCTACAGCTGGCTCAGCATCACTGGTAATTTGGACACGACGTCCCACATACAACTAGGCTATGTGAATGATTCAGGACACAGAATATTCCCAATAGATGTAGGCCCTGTTTTTAATCCTTGCTAAGATTCTTCGTTGTTTAACGGACATGTTCTCCTCGTGCCTGAATTTTTTGTCTCTGGCTTCCACCCAAAGGTCAAAAACATCCGTGTTGGGTTAATACCTACAACAGTCAAGATTCACTTGACTGTTGTAGGTGTGAGTCATGCAGACATGAATGGTCGTCTGTCCTCTGTGTCTCTACTGGTGCTGTGATGGACTGGTGATGCGTCCAGACTTTACTCTGCCTCTCACCTAAACACTGCTGGAGATATGTCACCTTGTAAAAGTATTCATAATCCTTGAAGCTTTTCTGTCATTAACAACCATAAAGTTGAATGTATTTTAGTACTGTATTTTCCACAAAGTAACATTCAAAGGCTTGAGACTATTACTGTTGGTTAGTTGTGAAAATATTTAGACTAGGACAACTAATTGATGCTACGATTAGAGCAAAAACTGCATAAACAGCCAATATGTAGCTTTTATCCATGTGTTTTTCGTATTAATTATTGAATACGATCTCAAGACCACACATTTGTTGATTTGTGACCTAATCAAGCCTCAGCAAATATGTGGAAGATGGTTTTTAGCCTGTCTGCAAAGCTCTTGCGTAGCAGTAAACTACCGTATTTTCCGCACTGTAAGGCGCACCTTCAGTGAATGGCCTATTTTAAAACTTTTTTCATATATAAGGCGCACCGCATTATAAGGCACATAGAATAGACGCTACAGTAGAGGCTGGAGTTACGTTATGCGTCCACTAGATGGAGCTGCACTAAACGGAATGTCATCAAAACAGTCCGACTCTGTTCGGCGAGGAGAGCCTTCTATGTCTGGGCATAGCCGGACTATGGTCACCCTTCTCCGTTCGCACACAGCATGTTCATGGAGAACGTGGTCCTAAATGACCTTCAGATGACCTGATTATCAGGTGGGTAGATTGATAGGTCAATCAAACTTTATTAATAGATTACAAACCAGCGTTCTGACAACTATCCCAGCATGCACCGCCCGCTTCTTCTTCTTCTAGGGGCGAAAATGAAGTTCACGGTTGCTTACCGTAGTTGCTAGACCTGTTGTGGCTCAATATCGGTCCATATATAAGGCGCACCAGATTATAAGGTGCACTGTTGGCTTTTGAGGAAATTGAAGGTTTTTAGGTGCGTTATATAGTGCAGAAAATACGGCAATATGGGACCTTAACCTCCTCGTACTGTGTCATCCTTACTGTAAAACACTGTGGTGACAACAGGATGCGGTGGGAATACTTTAATTCATCTGGGGCACGCATATTATTCCGAGTCAATGGGAAGATGGATGTGGCTAAATATAGGGGACTGGTTGGGAAAATTGTGTTAAGAGGCTCCAAACCTCATGAGACTTTGGGAAGGTTAACTTTTCAGCTGGAGAAAAAACGTAAACATGCAGCCAGAGACACACAGGAGTGGATACGATCAAAGAATGGCCCAGTCAAAGTCCAAACCTAAATTCACATGAACATTTCTGCTAAAACTAGAAAAAAATAGCAAATAAAAAAAAGAGATCAATCTCCAAATGTGCAAAACTTGTGGAGATTTATCCTGAAATACCTGCTGCTGTAAATGCAGTTAAATGTGACCCTACAAAGTATTAATGCTGTGGAACTGAGTACAATGTAGCCACATTTGTTCCTTTTGACGTCTCAGCTTTCTCTCCCATGTTTTCCAGCCTTACCAGATGAAAATGATAAGATCTCAGAATACAAGGCCCTGTTGGACAGACTGCCTCGCGTCAACAAGGCTACACTACAAGCCCTCATCAACCACCTATACTGGTGAGAGAGAGAGATCAATAGACACCAACTTTGAGCTTCACTGACGTTGCATGTGTGGCTTATTGTCACTGTTTGTGCTTCAGCGTGCAGCGTTTCTCTGATTTAAATCAGATGAACCTCCACAACCTGGCCATAGTGTTTGGTCCCACTCTGTTCCAAACCGATGGGAAGGACTTCACTGCCGGCCGAGCCATAGAGGACCTCATTCAGCACTACACACTCATATTTGAGGCGAGTCTACCACAAAAGGCATAACATGAAGAAGCAATGTTTTGGGGGTTTTTTTTAGATTGTTTTATTCAAACCCTAAAGATCTTGGTTTTGTAAATTAACTGTAAGTCCTGTTGCTGCAATTAGTTTTTTAGGGTAGGTCTTTAACATTTCTACAAATTTAAACACTCATGGTTAGTTTTTCCCCCTTCTTTCCAGTATAAGTTATATATCTCAGTTTTCAAATCCTGCAACAGATACTTGGTTGGATTGAGATCTGGATTTCAGAAAAAGATTATTAGACTTTAAGCATACTGTTATTGCAACGTTTTTGAAGTTGCATATTGATAATCTTGGGTTTGTGTGTGAGTGAATGTGTTCATGCTGATTTGGTAGGTGGATGAGCAGCAGCTGGACAGGCAGCTGAAGGAGATCGAAGCCATCATCCAAATGAGATTAGGACACCCCAAGTTTTCTGTGAGCACCAATCATTTTTATTCTGATCTCAGCTGCTTTGCTAGGGACGTTCTGCCTCACAGTAAGGCTGTTGTCAAATCTCACATGTCTTGTTATATCTTTATCACCTTCATGCTGTTCACTCGCCCATTTTCACAAGCTCAGACTTGGTGTTATCCGACCAATATGGAGATCAAAGTTTAATTTTGACTTGCTTCCTTATTTATTTACACACTTGAAGCATCGCAGATTACCAGTGGAAGTATTGCATTTTTATGACTTTTTATTATAAGCCATGTATCATGTGCTTTGGTAGCTTTATAAATAACGACTGTAATTGCTAAGCAGTTAATGCAGCGTGTTGATGCAACTTATTAAACTGAAGCTAAATTAATTTTAATCACATCTTGATTGCTTCATTTGCTTTACTTGTACTCAGCATTTATTCATCTTATATACTTGCTTATGTTGATGCATTCTGTCGCACTTTCTCTGCATGTTTCTGTTTTAACCACATCAGAAACCCGGAGGTAACAGCCACTTCATCTGTACTGTGTATCTGGAGGAGCTGAAGGACACAGCAGAGCAGCATGTCAAGGTAAAATGGGCTTTAACAACTGGCACAACATCCTATTTTATGGTTTATTGCCCACTTATCTCTCTTTACTGCAATAATAGCTGGCTATATTAATTAACATTTCCGTCTTTGTTACGCTGATTGTAGTTTAACTCTGGGTTTCCTGTTTTGCTCTCCTCTCAGATTCCGGGTTCAATGACTGCAGCAGAGCTGGTGTACGAGGTTTTGGACAGGCGCAACATTCCAGTCAAAGATAAGGATTACTGGAGCTGTTGGGAGGTCTGCGAGGAAATCGGTGAGATAATTGGAAAAGTGACGAGGAAGTGGAGAAAGTGGAACAAATGATGACTATTTAATTTTTACGTGTATGGGTGCGTGTGTGTATGTGTGTGTCTGTACATCAGTGGGGAAAAGGGAAAGTCCATAGAAGAATTTTAGTGAACCTAATTTAAAACCAAATTAATTCTGAAGGTTGTAATTAAAGGGGGCTCACAGGTTAAGGGAATATTATGTATTTTGCAGGCGCATAGTGCAATTTTATAGAACAATAAAGTAATCATTTTATCTTCATTGTTGAAGTGCTGTACATATCAAAAACATCTTTAAATACATTTAATTTTACATCATAACAACCTCCTACCTTCAGGTTATGATCGAACATCACAGTTCTACACAGTTTTGTGAAATCAGTTCTTATCTTCTCGGCAGTGTGACAGTTTGCTGTGCAATCTTTTGTTTGGCTTGGTATGTAGGACTGTCTGGGCCTCTGCCAGGAATCTTGTTGATGGCTTATCAAATGCCAGTAAAACCCAGCTGATTTCCCAGTACGAGTTAGAAGTCCAGTTTCCAACTTCCTGTTTCTCCTGTCATTGTTTTTTCATTGAAATAATTCCTTTCACCATTTTCTGGAATCATTTTGGTTCTAAATCTTTTGCTTTCTCAGAACGTCCACTGCATTATCAGGAACGAGTTTTGCCCATTCTTCACTCTGCTGGCAATGAGTCCCATCTTCTCATCAAGAAGCAGCCTGCTATGGATGTCATGGTCAACTACCTTGGTAGAGACATAAAGAAAAAAAAACTGCCTTTCTGTAAATCTCCCAATGTCGTTTATGCATAATCAGAAACCCTCGATTCTTCCTCTTAGCCACTAAAGTCGACGTATCCAAACACGGGATGATGAAATTCAGAGAAGAGCGAAGCATCCTGGGTTTGGGGCTTCCTTCTGGAAATTTCCATGAACGATTTTTCATCCTCAATGTCACCTCTCTCAGAATGTACAAGGATGTCAGAGTAAGATCAGTGATGCATAAGATAAAAAATGATTCAAGTTGATCCGGACAGTCCTTCACAGACTCTTGACCTGTTTTGTTCTTTCTGTCAGAGCCATCGTGCAGAACGGGAATGGGTCGTGAAAAACTTGAAGATTTACTTGGGAATCAAGAAGAAGCTCCGTTCTCCCACATGGTGAGCAAATGCACGATCACCAAACGGCATATAAACTGTCGACTTATCTAGAAAAAAAAAAACTTTATGGTAAGGGGAAAAAAAGTGGGATCTCAAATTATTCATCAATGAGCACAAATATATTCCGCTGCACGTTCATCCCTGCAATGCGGTAAAATGGTGTAAGACGGGATCTGAACTCCAGTTCTCAATGGGCCAGTCTCCTCCATGCTGCAAGTTTGTTCTGACACAGTCAGGCGAAATAAACCGGGGAAACGTCAAACGCTTGCAGTTTATCTGAACTTGAGGACTGATTTTGGAGGCTCTAGATCAAGAACACTAAGCATTTTACTTACTACATTGCCAAGAATTGTGATTCTGTTGGTTTAATAAAACAAAAAGTATTTTTTTCTTAATGTAGGATTTTTTGTTTTGTTTTGTTTTGGCCTCTAATTATACATGATTATACATGGTTATACATGGTTGAACTGTATTATTTTCTTTCGATTTGTTCATCTTTTGTCATCCAATAAAACTTGCAAACATTCTGAGGCACCACTAGAGGACAGACTAAGTCCAGGAATAAATCTGATTTCATGTCTCTCTCTGTTTCTAGTTGGGGTCTGACTGTTGTGTGTGAGAGCAAGAAACAAGAGAAGCCAGAGAGACAACAGTGGTGAGTTTCTCTCAATATATTTCCTAAGTTTTGCCATATCTGATATCCCAGCGTTCCTGATACCTTAGTTTGTCACTTGGATTTGTTAGTTTATGCATAAACTATAACTGATCACTAACATCACTAAACAACACATCATACTCTTCTCACACTAATGTGCATCTAGGTAAGAATTTACTATACCACTTGATAATTACCTTTTATAACCTTCAATTTTACCACAACTCCCTTTTCTCAAAACATCTTGAAGAGTAAACCCAGTTCAGAAATGAATTATTCAATTCTTCTTGAATGCCCCTGTTGTTTATACTTCGCCTACAAGCTTCAGACATTCTTGTAAACTTGTTTTAGGACAAAAACGTTATCGCCAGCATGCAAACAGAAAGCTGAAGATAACCGAGTTTATAGTGATGCTGTCCATATTGTGTGGGGAAATACTTTCTGTACTTTAATAATTAAGGATTTCAATGCCTCAACTAACAACAACAATAAAAAGAGATTCTTATTAAAATAGTAAAATACTCGAATGATGATAATGCACAAAAAAAGTGTCCAGAAAATTTTTAGAGTGCCTTTAAGAGGCTGGAAAATAGAGATGAAACCGATTTATTTTAATATCAGCAGAAATTCTTGCTCTATAAAGCAAAATGTAAAGAAATGAAGGTTGATTTGGCAGTTTTACACAATATATTAAAACTAAACTATGAGAAAATATTTTACTTCCTACAAGGCCATGTGTCAAGCATTACTGTTTTATTGTTAAAATGAAGGTTTAGGTAATGACGTCATGAATCTTTTTAATAGTTCTGATTTACTTTTACTCCCAAGTCTCCTGAAATAATACAGTTAATTTGGAAGCTTAAATCAGTGCTACACAATCCTCCTCTGTTGTGCAAAGAGTGACGGCACCAGAAAGTAGTGCAACACCAATAAGATTTTTGTGTTCGCAGAAGGACACTTCTGTTTTTGTGCTGATGCATTTGCTTTTCTTTATGTTCAGAACGCAGTGGTATTTTCTGTTTTAGTGGAAGTTTGATCATATTCATGATAAAGTATGCATGTAAATATGACAAGCATCAGAAGCTGGAGGCTTTTCTTCTCTCAGAGAAAACGGGTCAGATCCCTGCATGAGTTTGGTGAGTGAGGCATATGAAAGGTCGGCTCCACCTAGAGGGGAAACACACCAGAATACCTATAACCATGGCTGTGCTGTGCTCCAGGTCTCTTCACATCCCCGTTCCTCTCTATGTGTTTGTGCATCAGCATAATGTGTGTGTTTGCCCCCCACCCCCTTTAAAGTAGACTAAGACTACACAGTGACATTAAGGGCCTCAGACAGGTTTTTTGGATGCATCTAGAAGACATGCGCTCTCCTTTACTAGAGAAAGACCATTTGGGTTTCCCATCTTTTTTTAGGGTTTTTTTTCTCTATTTGTAAGTTTCATTTAGATTGTGATGATAGATTAACTTGCCTGCAGCATATCAGGGTCCCAGATGTTCCATGAAGGAACCCTGTAGCAGCAATGAAATCCCATCCATCACTTTTTACTCTTTGTATTGCAGATGCTTCAAAAATGCTGGTGCAAGACTTTTGACCAAGTTTTCAAAATAAACTTGTGTTACCCCCTCGCTTTCAGATTCTGGTTCTGGTTTTTATAGGGCTTTTCATGGACAAATGCCAGCATATGTCATTGATTAAAAAAAACAAAAAACAAACCTCTTTATACCCCCTGTACCTCCTGTGCATTATTATTTTCTTTCGGAGTTTCTTTTTTGTGCTTCCAACAGTGCAACAGTACCCTAATATCACTTTCGTTTTTAATGATAGTTTTACTTTTTTTCCATTTTATGTACCCCTTTGTATTATTATTCTGTACTGTGTAGTATTTTGTGATATTTGTATGTGTGAAAATGTTTTTATTTACCTGATTACTCCCCTTAAGCCAAAACTGTAACCTCGTAGCACCCAAAAAGACCTGACAGTTCTCAGAGTTATTTTGCATTTTTCGTTCCACAGCTGTCATGTGAGTCATGTTCTGTCACTGCTCTCGCTGCAACAAAAGCTATGTAGCCAAGCAGCTAAAATCAACAAGCTCAGGCCTCCTGCTTATAGAGATCAGTGTGTCATTTGCTCCATGTGGACTGGGACTGGAGGGAAGCGCACACACCTCCAAATTATGCAAATATGCGAGATGCTGAGAGACTGAGTTGATTTTTTTCCTAAGCTGTATTGCACAAACGCAAAATGTGTTTAAGGAAAGCCCTGCATTCTATTTTCCTCATGTGGCTTATAATGCCGATTTCTGAACGTCACAGTGCCACTCGCATAAAACCTCAGGTTATTGCACACAGATTTCCTGCTTTGCGGGGTGCTGTACTCTACACTAAAAACCCTATAAACATCCTTCCTTTATTTATTTGTTCATTTACAGTTTAAAATGAACAGGCCACATGTGGATAATATAAAAAAATATGAATGAAAAGAGTAATTGGAAGAAAAAGAATCCTATAGTGTACCTCTTCTCTCAGTTTTTGGTTTCTTTAGAGAGATTGTTACACAGGTTAGGGGCTGCACAGTGGCGCAGTTGGTAGAGCTGCCGCCTTGCAGCAAGAAGGTTCTGGGTTCGATTCCCGGCCCCGGCCTTTCTGCATGGAGTTTACATGTTCTCCCTGTGCATGCGTGGGTTTTCTCCGGGTTCTCCGGTTTCCTCCCACAGTCCAAAAACATGACTGTCAGGTTAATTGGTCTGTCTAAATTGTCCCTAGGTGTGAGTGTGTGCGTGCATGGTTGTTTGTCCTGTGTGTCTCTGTGTTGCCCTGTGACAGACTGGCGACCTGTCCAGGACGTACCCTGCCTCTCGCCCGGAACGTCAGCTGGAGATAGGCACCAGCAACTCCCGACCCCATTAAGGGATAAAGGGTGTAAGAAAATGGATGGATGGATGGATGTTACACAGGTTTGTTTCATTTGGCCATGCTTGTTATAAGCAAAAAAATAAAATGATATTCTGAAGGGTGTTTCCTCCAGCACATTAAGATTGCAGCTGATGGTGAAATTTCAGAAACCTTCCTTTTAGTGAAATGAAGACACATCCTAGTGCAGCTTTGGAAAGACTGGAAAGCAGCAGGGAAGCTCCTTGTGGATGAGAGCCCAGTGGCTTTATGATCACCTTCACCTTTAATGAGATTTTCCAAAACTGCCACAATCTAGCAAGGCCTGAGCAATCTTAGAGATTCTGGAGAGTACAGGAGGATTTAGGGATATGTTAGTCCATTAATAAAGCTGATCTGAGAATGTGCTGCTATTGATTCAAGAAATTAAATGCATTTATGGCAATGTAGAGTGGAGAAATTGTCATACGTTCAATTTTCCTAAGGTGGAGCCAGACAACTGAAGGAAAACATAGTGGAGCCAGACAACTGAAGGAAAACATAGTGGAGCCAGACAACTGAAGGAAAACATATCACGAAGTATAGACACATATATACATTTTAAAAACAAACAAGTAAATATTGAAGTCATTCCTAAAATGGGATAGGGTCTGCATGTTTGAGACACTGAGAGCTTTTCCTATTGGTTCTCCAGAGTTAATGCCTAATGTGTATGCCTCTGCACGGACACCCTGGTTCTGCATGTTATAATGTTAGTGCGCACGTCACACTGAGGCTGGCATTGTCAACAGCAGTAAGCATCTTCACAGAAGTAATGGGAGCCCTGTCCCCGTCACGCTGTGGGCCATATTATCGTTTTGTTACGCTCCATTGTCACGTCTCTTCCATCTAGAAGCACACCTGAGAGGAAAACACACAGACAGAGAGGGAGAGTATGAGGACGATGGGGAATGGAGAAGCCGAATGTAGCAAATGCATAAAAACGCAGCGTTTTTGTCTTCATTTTCTTGTAGCCGCTGACATTTCTCAATATCTGAATCAGAATGTCTTTATTGCTATTGAGAGCTTCTCATTTAATTGCTCTTCCTTTTGCTAAATCTTTATTGTATCGGCAATAAACCCCATTTAGCTCTCGGTTGTTTACAGCTGACAGTGTGGAGCAGTTGGCAGTAAATTGTAAGCCACCAACAAGTGAAAACTGTTTTAGCAGATATAAACTGTAGGAATGCTTGCTCCTCTTTTGATTCACAGTAACAAGCACTAATGAGCTCTATTAGGCATAATGATCCCAACAAGGCTCAGAGAGGGAATCTGCATACGAGGGGCTTTTGCAGTACGTGTGTCGTCTTAATGTGTGTGCGGTATACCTCAAACGATGCCTGCTGTTTAGTTTTGTCTGTTTGTATCGCTCTTGTACCTCAGTGGAGAGCTCTGGAATAATTACCTTGGTTCAGATCGGTGCTGCTAACAGTAGTGTCTGTGTAAATAAAGCTGTTTATTCGTTATCACGACGTGATCGATGACTCAGAGGGATGTTGGACTCCAGCCGAAGTGGCTTCAATCATGCACATGCACACGCCAAGGTTTCTACAACCATCACTTAAACTCGAGTGCAAACAGGCACAGATAAATAATTGCAATCAAAGTTTTCCCGTGCTTTTTCTTGCAAATTAGCTCACGCCTCTCTCTGTTTGCTCCATCGACGTCACCGCCAGGTGCTACAGGGGGAAGGCATGACGAAATCAGTTAATGTCTTTGACTAAGTCTTTGTTTTTCCTAAATTTTCCTTGGTCTCTCAGGGCTTATCTGCCTCTGCTGCAAACACACAGGCACACTGTGCCTCCCGAGTTTGTTCCACTGTCTGGCTCACCTTATCGCTATCCATTTATTTACAGGTATCTCTGCTGTGAAACCCAGTCGGAGATGAGGGAGTGGTACGCTACATTTCTTAGTATTCAGGTGGGTTCTCTCTCACATGCAAATGGACACACATTGCTCCTGCAAGCCGCTGTAATGCTGTAACCCTGGTAAATGTGTGCAAGAACCTAAGTTAGTAAATACTTTTTTTTGGTAGAGTAGCTTAATCTCAGTGGCAATTTTACAAAACTCAAGACTTCAGTTTGTGTATATTTATTCAGTTGGTTAAACATGATTGATCATTAAAATTAATGAGAATCAATTAATTACTGATGTAGTAATTAATGAGAATTAATTTTAAGCTCACTGAAGTTTTACTTTTTGATACCTCTACTTATTATCAACTAAGTGTAACTGAAGGATTAACTTTTTAAAGTTGATCAGAATCTACACATACCGAGTTGTCAAAGGTCCCTCTCTCTTTTTAACAAATTGCCATTCCTTTGATTTTTTTTTTAAAATCCCTACTGAGTAAATGTAGGGATTTACTCAGTAAAACCCTACATGCAAAACATACATTGTATGTTTTGCATGTAGAAACATGCAAATGTAAAAACATGCAAAACATACATTGTATGTTTTGCATGTTTTTACAACAGGAGCCAATGCATGTGTTGCAGATCTGCTGTAATAATTTGAAATCCATGAATCTCTATTTTTTTGCAGACAGTTGTATGGCCTCAGCAGGACATTTTAAATGATCCGAATCCTGATTGTGTTGAATGGCTTTGGCACACACACAAAAAACCCCCCAATAAAAATCATCATTGATTGTCTCCGTCTGTTCTTACTTTTAGAACGATGGCAACCTGTGGCCCCAGGACGGAGTCCAGCAGAACCGGGTGAGCCGTGCGCTGCCGGACACTCGTCATGGTAACGTGTCACTGATCCCATTGCGGGGCAGTGAGAATGAGATGCGGAACAGCGTAGCAGCTTTCAGCCAAGACGCGCTTGCTGTGAGTCAATCTGCCAATCACTGGGACTAATCTTGGACAAACCGGGACGGCTCAATCCGGAGCTGTCGACTAATCAGGGATATTCATGCTGAACAGGTGGCCGTGAACCTCAATGCTGATGTACTACAACTTTAATGTCCCCGGGGTGGAAAGATTTTAGTTTTTAAGATGGAGCTTGAATGCATTTTCTTTCTTTTTTCCTCTGCAATCCTTAAGCTTAGAGGGAGAAATAGAGCTATGGGTCATACCTGCGCAGCATGAATATGAACTGATCCTGTGATTTGACCATGATCTATATATAGTTATAACAGGATCTGGGTTCTTTAAATGTGACGATTTAAACAAAAATCCTTTTTTTTTTTTTTACTATTTGGGGTTGTTTTACAAGACCAGTTTGTGTCTGGGCCTGGAAACATTTAAGAACTCAGACAACAGGAGGACACAGCAGCATCTTCACACTGCAGGCATGTTTCACTGAGAACTGAGAAAACAGATCTGGAGAATGAATAGGTCTGGTAAATGTCTGCCAGAGCCCAGAGAAACACAAACAATTGCACATTTTAAGCAAATTCACGTCTCGGACAGATTGCGGTTTACACCGTTTCAGAGCATGGCTCGCTGACTGGCGTCCCTGCGCACTCGGATAAACAAACTTTGACAGAGGGTTTGTTTGGCTCGGTTCCAAACACACCGACATTAAACCAGACCTGTTCAAGCAGCAGCATCCACATCAGCCTCTCCATCTGTTCTCTCAATTCGTCACGAAACCTTTCAGTGCAGCACCAAACCGTCCCGCTCTGCTGTGACAAACAAATGTCCACAATCTGAAGTTGCTGTCGTCTCCTCCTGCTGTTTTCAGCTGCCACACAACTGCTCATTAGTTGGCTCCACACTGCAGTGGCACACAAGGATTCAAGTTACTTCTGCTGGAACTTCCACTAACAAAAACAGAAGTTCTAGGTGGCGGTGCTGTTTGCTGTTACCTCCTGTTGATGTTTCCTGCTGATCCTGTCCTGTCCGTTGTATGAACTGAACTGTATTTCTGATAGGGGTGTGAGAGGAGGAGGAGTGATACAGGAATAAACATGGGAGCAGGACGAAGATCCTCTGAGAAAGTCACACTTTCTCCAAATGTCCCAGTTTTTGAATGTTTTATCTGCTTCTTTTATAAAAACTTTCTCTGTTTGTTTCAGCTCCTTAGAGATGTGCGATAACGCTCGCAGCAATGGCAGCGGCAAGGTAACTTTCGAACTTATGTGAAAAATATAGATCGTGTTTTAGATTCACATTCTACGTAATGTACTTCATGAAATACATGAGCTACACTTCACTGGTCTTCAAAACATCCCTGCAGCTCGTAGCTCAACCATTAAAGACTAAATATGGTGAGGGGGAACATCTTGATTTTGAGTTGTCTTCTTTTTAAGGTTAAAAGAACCTAATAAATGAGAAACTTTGTAAATGTTTTATAGCAAAGTTGTTTGGCTGGATCATTTTTGTTGGCCTGTATAGCAGGGCAGCTGACTGTAGATGTCATATAAAGCTATAGAACTAGCGGAGCACAACGTGCCTTTATCATGCTTTTATCATGTTACAGCCCCAAACCTCAGTGCATTTATGTGAGATGTTACATATACAAAAAGAATATGGCCAACATGAACTTTGACCTGCTATGTTTTTGTCTTTAACTTGCCTGGATGTCCAGTAAATATATTACTTCACTACTTTTTTTTTTTTTCATCCGGAGATGATCACAATAAACACCATCTAAAGTAGAACTACAGCATTTCATGTTTGGCCAAGTCATAACAGAAAAAAATTAATAAAATATATTTTTATTCAATCTTTAAGAAGCTCCAGTGAAGGGAGGAAGACATGTTTTTTTTTTTTACTTGAACAGGCTTATTACAAAGAATAATTTTGAATTCCAAATATGGCAAATTAAAAGTGCCATAGTAAGTAAATCATGGATTTAAAAAAAGTTTACTCCATGTGCTTAGTGCAGGTATTCAGTCTTATCCCAGTTATCTGAAAATATGTAGACTACATGTTGCTCTTTAGGACAAAGGCTTAACGGGAATCGGAGTCTCATCCTTCAGTTTAAAATGGTCGACTGGTGGAGCCGTCGTCTTGCTGCATCTGTGTTTATCTGTCCTCTTGACCACGGCTTATTGAGTCCACATCTCATGAGCGGCCTCATATCTGGTTACCATGGCTGCGAGACGTCAGTGGTCTGGATGGAGAATTTTAAGCTTGACCTCCCGAGAGACTTTATTAAATACAGTGAAACTGATTTAGCTTCAGGGAGACAGGCTGCATTCGTGCTCTAACCTTTACTGATGTTTGTGACGGGATGAGTTTGAGATGAAATGCGATGTTCAGTCTCTGACAATGATGGATGTTTGTTGTTCAAAGGTAGGAAGGAGAAGCTCGTCGGATGACTCTGAAAAATCCGGGAACTTCCACATTCGGCGATTGTATGGAGCAGAGCGATGGACACTCTGAGAGCACAGACTCGTCATTATAAATGCAAACTTGCAGCTCCATCCAACAAGACTAGAATTAAAAAAAGAAAGAAAGAAAAAGATAAATCAACAGCAGGACCCTGTGAGAAACCCATCCTGCACCCCTTTCCGTTCACGCATGGATGAATGGAGTGTTGGCATTAAAAGAAAAAGGAATAAACCACAAAGACTTGTCCAGCTGTTTCCAGCAGGTTCCACTGTTCTCATTGTTTACTGGAGTCTAAAAACACACACTTTATTCCCCCTTGTATTTGTTGTATAGAGTTAGTTACTTTTGGCACAAAAACTGAGTGCTTGTACTTTTTTTTTTAATACAGGTTTGAAAGTCTTTTGTAGCTAAATGTGTTTTTTATTTACTTTAAATACGATTGCTTTGGAAATGAGTTATTTAATTATGCAGCAGAGAGATGAGAGGTTGTTGTAAAGGAAATCTGAGATCAGAGGAGGTTGTGATCTAATTTCTCCTGGACTGGGACTCGAACATGTTCGCTGATCGACCGACATCTGCTTCTCTGCTGGAAATCTGTGCAGCAGCTTCTTAGGCTAAGTTGTCACTTCTGCTCAAGAGGACAGTCTGATCGTATGAAAGCCAAACGATCAGACTGTCCTCTTCAGGGCTGCAAAGGTAAGTCCGTCCTTAACCAGCAGAGAGCAACATCATAGTAAAGTCAGAGTGTTTAGCTGCAAATTTGGTGAACTATAAGAAAAACAGAAGTATCTAATTTGTTGTGAATAACTTTAGAGCACCTTAAAAAGGTTCTTTTTCTTCTAAGCATATGTACTTTTTTAAACATGAAGTTTAGTTTTTTATTTCTCAGCTGTCTTGTTTCTCTCTGTTGGTTCTTAGTTTTGCTTGAGTTGAATTGATGAGGCCTTTATCATTAGCCAGCAGTATTTCTGAAGGTGTAGATCACAGATTTATTACACTTAATTTAACAAAATGTCTCTTTGTCTATCTGCAATGTGGGATGTTGTTAGTAAAGTGTTTTAATTGTTTGAAGCAAACATTTAAACTTTGTAAATGAAAAACTAATTAAAATTCTCAGCAGTGTTTTATTTAATATTCCAGGTTTTGGGTCATTCTGTTGAAAAAAAAAGGATCTGTGACTTCATCTCGTGTCGTGTTTGTTGTCTGGGTCCCTCCTGCAGGTTTTCCTTATTTTGACGTTTCATTCATTTTGACAGCAGACGTCGCACCGCCATTCAGATTTGTTCAACTTCATGATTTTGAACTTTTAGTTAAAACACCCTTTAAATTTGTTTAATATTTAGATAATTGTTGTAGTACTTCTATAAAATATTTATTGCATACAAATACAAACACTGAATAAGCTCCTATGTTGCAGAATACTATTTAATGAACTTAAATTGATGTTTATTTTTCATTTATTACAAGAGATTTAAAAAAATATATTTTTGGAAAACCTTAAAGCTACAGTATGCAACTTTTATAAAAACACATCACGACAGCATAATATAATTTTAACAAATGTTTATAAAATTTTTTTTTTAAATCAAAGCTGTTTTTTGTTACACGTTCCTGTATTTCTTAGGATATATGTATTTGGATAATAGTGGATAATAGAAAAGTATATATATAAATATATATATAAAAACTTTTCTAGTACATACATATATATATATATATATATATATATATATATATATACATATATATATATATATATATATATATAAAAATTTCTATTATCCACTCTAAAAAATGTGAAAGAAAATATATAATCTGCTTTGACATAGATGGGGAGTATGCTTTAACAAAAATCAAGATTTAAAATGACATAAAATAAACAAACATAAAACCCAATAATCAGTCAATTTGCCTCACTTTCTGTTAAGTACTTGGTAAACTCTGGAACCTCATGTGTCAAATCCTGATCCCCAAAGGTCTGATTCGGATGTGTTGAGCCTGGGACATATTTCAACTGACCTTCAAGGGCTGAAATTTGACACCCAGATCCTAAACTAATATGTTGAACCAAAGGATTGTCTGCACTTTTAGCATTTATAATTAATATTTGCACATGTTTTTTAACCAGTAGTTTGCTACCACTTTCCATTTTCTACATTTATTTACCAATGCTATCAAGTTCTCCAATAAGATTTCAGCTAAAAACTTCTCATATAGTTGTTGATCAACGTAAGGGTTAAAATAATTGGCGTCTGTGAAACTAATAAACACATTAATCTAGTTGTATATGCACCGTTTCTGTTTGAACATGCATATGTTTGACCCTCCTGTTATTCATTAGCTGCACCAAAAAAAGTTGGTGCCTTCCAGCTGTGGTGTGGCTGCATGATAAATTCTGTTTTCCCTCCATCCTCTTGTGAGACTAATGCACAGGCACACACACAAGCTGTGAAAAGACGAGCTGGACCTCAACGCGTGCCACAACATTTTGCATCTGTACAATACAAACACATAGAGACAGAAACTTCTGCAAAGCCTGCAGGTTTCATGACAATGTCACGCAAAAGCCCTAAAATAGAAGCCTATGGATGCACTGTGAGGAAGAACGTCAGCTCTGTCACTGTGTGGTGGGTTACAGTGATCAGCGAGGGGCCCTCAGGATGGCTTCTATGTGTGTGTGAGTGTGTGCGCGTCACGGTGGTCCACCAGCTCTTCTTTCATTCTTTTAAGCAGAACTGACACATCAGGGTCACTTTTTACCTCGAGACACCCACCGGAGATCGCTGTAAGGGACTTGCCCACATGAGATCTTCACTAAACTGTTCACAGGCCTGCTCAGGAAACCCATTGGGGGGGATGAAGGTAAAAAAACACAGGCGCGTGCACACAGTGAAGTGGCCTTTACTATATAGGTCATGGCAGCGGTTGCATAATGCACACAGGGAATGGAAATGGACAAAGAAGGGGGGTGGAGGGGTCTAGCATGTAAGGGGGAGATAAAGTGAAAAGTTAGAAAACAGCTTCAGGCGCGGACCTGAAAGGTGTTGAGGTGCGTCAGCCCACCCGCCAGCCTCCTCTAGCCCTCCTGACCTGTCCCCCGAAAATAAAAATGTAAATCACCGCTGAGCCCAGAGTGCTGAGATCTCTGAAACTATACAAACAGCTAGAAGGAGAACAGCAGCAGCCACCTGCCTCCTGCAGACACCTGGACATCTTAAGTGTGTGTGAGGCACACAGCAGCAAGAACAGGACCAGAGTGAGACGGCATCATCTGGTTTCCTCCGCATGCAGCGCCGCTTTCGCTCACAAAGAATCCACAATTAGAAAGTTCAGGGTGGGTTTAATCAAAGCCTGTTTTTTAAATCTAAATTACTGGTTGACTTTGCACACCTATAGTTAGTTTTTTTGACCTTGTAGATGTTCAGCTAAAGACAATGTTTAACCTCATTTTCCCTTAGAGTATAAAATCAGGTTGTCCTCTGTACAGGCATATCTCAAGACACATAGATGTTTGGTTTATTATAGGCTACAACCGTTTAAAAACCAAAAGTACAATTTCTTGCAAAAATTTAAGTAAAAAGGAATTTTAACAGAGATATGTGGATTTACTAAACAGTTTGTTCATGTACTGTGCAATATAGGTACTCAGAACTTGATTAGGTATTTGCCTGAACTGTTTCAGTGTGGAGTTGCATGGAAGCGATCAGCCCAGGATGCTTTGATGCACCTCTCAGGTCATCAGCATTATTGAGTCTGGTGTCTGTCATCTTACTTCTAACAATCCACAATGGATTCGCTGTGGAGTTCAGGGGAGTCTGCTAGCCAGTCCTGCACAGGAGTAGCATGGTCATGAAACTAGGCCTTGGTACCTATGACAGTTTTGGCAGGTACCAGGTCCTGCTGGCAAAAGGAAATCAGCATCTCAACAAAGCTTGTCAACAGAAGGAACCATACGGTGCTAGAATAGAAAAAAAAAGCCAAGATAAAGGTTTGTTTTAATGCGCCTTGGTAACGATTATCAGAAAGATTAATGGAGCTGCTAATAGAAAATTAGCTTGATAGCGACCTTGAACGGTCCAGTTCAACAGCCAAACGTTTATGGTAGACCCTCAAACAGGAGCTGTTCATGTATAGAGTTGTGATCCTGGTAGGTGAACCTCTACCCCAATCTCAAGTTTTTTTGGAGCTTCTAGGTTTTCTACCAGAAATACTCTGGATTTACATCAACTGGGGTCAATGACCATCTTTCCTATTTCTGCTGACAAGCATTTTCACAGTATGACACAATCACTGTTTATTATGGGGATAAAACATTTTTTTGGGGGGAGACATGATGTAGAATAACATTGTGTCTTTTGAATGCAGCTAAAAAAGTTCAACTTTGTCTCATCAGTTCAGAGCGCCGTGGTCAACATGTTTTTTTTGGTTTTTTTTCATGTCCCTTGCTTGACTGGCAGTAAACTTTGACCTGGCTTATTTATGGCTGTCTTTGCCATTTCCCTGTTAAGGCCAGATTTCTGTGTTCAGAAATAGTTGCCCTGACAAAAATTTCTCCCACTTCAACTATGGATATCTGCAGTTTTTCAGCATTAGCAAGGTTGTTGTATTTTTTTTCACTTTCAAATGATGGGCTAAACAGGGATCTTGAAATTTTGCTTGGAATATCATTTTACTCGATATTTCTCCATGTCTTCAACCCTGACCTGCCTGGTGTGTTTCTGGTCCTCCGTAATACTTTTTCTTCTCTGTTCTCAAATGAACCTAAGATGCTTTCACAATGACAAAAAGTAAGTGCAATTGTTATTTGCACAGATTTTTTTTTTTACTGTTATCAGTTAAAAAGATCTTAAGATTCTTAATTGCATCAGCCATCTAAATATGTAATTAAAAATAGATTAATTTCTTATGAAACCAATATAGCAAACTGTTATCACTTAAAGTAACTGGTTGTCTGCAGGCTGTTTATATCTTTCAGGGTTGTTTCCTATTTCTCTTTCTGGACATTTGGAAGTTTCACTATTTGTTTTTCTAATATGTTTTCAAGCTTTTTAGATTATGAGATAGGCTGTCAGCAATTTGTAGATAGAATTAAGGGGCTGAAAATAAAATGTAATGATATTAGAATTATGACTCCGGCCTCGGAGTCTGGAACTGCCTCTGAGTCCCAACCGGCCTCTGAGTCCGGACCTACCTCTGAGTCGGGACCAGCCTCTGACTTGGGATCTGCCTCTGAGTCCCAACTGGCCTCTGAGTCCGGACCTACCTCTGAGTCGGGACCAGCCTCTGACTTGGGATCTGCCTCTGAGTCCGGACTGGCCTCTGAGTCCCAACTGGCCTCTGAGTCCGAACTGGCCTCTGAGTCCGGACTGACCTCTGAGTCAAGACCTGCCTCCGAGTCAAGACCCGCCTCCGAGTCATGACCTGAGTTTTTCAAAAAGAAACAGTGTATGTGTGTGTGCGACAAGTTAGTACAGTGTATGTGTGCGAGAAAGATAACATTTGTATGCGTGTGTGACATTTTAGTAGTTTGCATACACAATGTGAGTACTTTTTGAGCGTGCATGAGGCTTTTTTTGAGTGTACATGAGTTTTTTGTAGTGAGTGAGAGACAAAACATAGATTTTGTCCTAAACTGCCCCTCATAGAGGACTGTGCCTCCCAGTGGTGGAATCAGGTGCGGCACAGCTGAAAGACATCCCATTTTCTGTTTTCAGACAGACATTGTCAATAATGATTTTTATCTTGAGTTATTTCTTGCAAACATGAACAAGAAGCAGCTTCGAATACAGACTTTTTGATCAAACTTTATTTGAGCTGCAGGTTTCTTGGTTAGTATCTGAAACATCTGTGGGGGGATTTTTTTTTAACTCCAACGCAGGTGATGAGATCTGTCAGTCACTCGAGCTCCACCAACAGTATCCACCACCTCACTGATGCCTCAATCCCACTTAACCTTCAGCTTCTCTGTCCTCCTTCTTACTCCCTTTTCATATTGACCTTTCGGTTTCGGTCCACATGAGATTCTCTCCTTCACCAGCAGACTCATATTTCCTTAGTCAGCCCCTGACGGCACCCAGCAATAACAGCCTCTGTCTGCACAATGACAAATACGTCATGCTGAGTCTCCATCTGTCGTCTGTACCTGCACCCTCTGTGTCCACTCCAACCTGAAGGATTATTTACCCTCCACCATCACACATTCGTCAAACTGAAACACTTTGTGAAGTATCAAAGGTCAGAACCAGACAAATCAGTCAAAGAAACATGGACTTACAGGCTTTTGAATTTAAGATTCTTCTCTTATAAATGACAAGAAGAATATGGAGTATTGCTAAAGATGCACTCACAATTTTACTCATTTATTCCATTGCGAAATCTTTACTGACGTAAAGAACACAGTTTTAAAAGTAAGTATTTTTTAAAATATTTTTTTCCCTTTTATCTACAGAAAAGGAGCCAAGCAGTGAATGTGAATAAGGAATCCCATAAGGTAAGGTTCAAGGAATCCCTTGAATTCATTCCTGAATGTCTTATTGGAAATCCATGAAAAATGTTTTAAAGCTGCAGTCAATATTGTCTTTGCTCCCTCTTTTCAGTGGTTTTTGACATTATTTCATTCTAATACCGAGTCAGGGTTCACTTACTGCAGCTTTTAGACAGTGGGCTGATTTACAGACTGTCAGATATACTGACTGACCTGTCTGAAATGCATGGAGTCCAGCTTACCTGGTCTTTGTTTTGACCTCTATATACAAGAAACAGACAAAATATGTCACTTGCACACATATTGTAGTTCAATTTCAGAGGCTGGAATTGTTTCTCACACACCTTTGTTAAAATGACAGCTTAAAGTCAGATGTTCAAGTAACTAAAAAGAACAAACAAAACTGGAGGAAAGATAGACATAAACAATAACAAAAAAACTTTAAAATTGCAATTCTAGGATGCATTAGTGTGCACACCATACCACAGATGTTTTATTCACCATTGTCATATGATGCAGTGAATCTAAAACTCTCTCAATAGCTTCTGGAAATGTACTAGTCAAGACAGTCTTGCCTTGAGCACATTAATAAAGAAATTTCAGTGCATCCTGCTATCCTTCTAGTCACCTACCAGCATTAATAATAATGCTAGTCACATAGTCCACCTGTTCTGGTTCTTTAGAAGAAAGTTCAGTGAACAAACAGGTACTGGTTTACATAAATGTGATATTTGTATAATAGAAAATATAACCATTAGAATAAATGAGATACTTTAGTTCTCTTTCAAGGAACTAAAGAGTCAAATACGTGACTTAAGAATAAATTTAGCATATGAATATAAAAGTGATGTTACCACATAAATAAAAAAAATCATCAGGAAACCAGGGGAGCTGTTTGATTGTCAGATGAGTCCAGCTCCTGATTCCCAAATGTTTAGAAAAGATTGAATACTGAATGCAGAGGGTCTGGAACTAAAGTTTGATGACAGAGACCTTGAGACATTTCATCTCCTTTTGAAAGTGTCACCAGTGTGAGAGGCAGCCTGAGGTTGATTGGGTTGTTGTAACTGCAATTGATTTTGACAGGAAAGGCCCAAGAATCTCACTCGGCGCCCGATGCTGTCGGCAGCCAGAATCATCGTGCTGTTCGAGCTGCAGTTGTCACAGATCATGGACTGGCACCAGCGGCCAGTTGGCAACCTTTCAGTTCTTGGGGGAAGTCAAGCAGTCACATGTTTAGAGGCTGAGGCCCGACACAAAGTTGGGCAAAATGTGTCTGAGGTTAAACGTCTGTGTTGCTGTCTTGAAAACGTTTAAGGGATGCATTTCATCACAATGAATACATGCTAGGACATAAAATAACACTTTCTGATAAAAAAGACAAAACAAACATACCATGTTTCAGTTACCATTAGTGATAGATGGCTTCTGCCTGGTGAGAGTAGAAAAATGAATCCTGATGTAATCTGAATTTCACTACTTCCTAATACTTTAAATCAGCTGATCTCTCTGTTCCAGTGCCAATAGATCATGATGCTGGGATGTTTATGTTGTTTTGAGTTTCCTCTTTGTTTTTTATGTCGCCCTATGCAGGGCTTGAGAAATGAGAAACAATCCTCTAACAAATAGATTTAGATTTTCTTCTAAGGCCTGTTTACACTGAGCCATTTTTGTGTAAGTCTAACTTTAGCTGTCTGAAGAAAGTCTTTGTTCAAATCACTCCTTGATCACATGGTTCTTAGACCTCTGGATCATTGGATCACAGATGAAATTTCTCTGAACCTGATCATCTGAACTGCTTTTCTCCATAGGCTTTTTTCGGATCTGAAAGCACGATCCAACATCTCACAACCAAATGTCATATTTGTGTCATGAGTGCTATGAGGCAGGTGCTTGACCTCTTCAAATCCCCCCATCCCCCCAAAAAAACCTCTGCAGCGTAAACCTGCTAAAGCCACATTACATTTATTAATCTTACCCCTCGGCCCGGAGTCTGTTTCTAGCTTTATTACCTGTAAATTGCATTCACCAGTTGTTTTGTAGGCTGATAAAACGGAGCCCATTTAAGCAGGAGGCTCGGTTGTCCGAATGATTTTCTGTTTTGGCAGCTTGCTGATGAGCTCGGCGGGTTGAATGATTTAAATGAGTTGATTTAAGTCGCATCCCTTCTTTTTTGACAGATGGCTGTAAGCATTTGATTGAACATGACTTTGATGTTTGGGATGGGAAAGCAATTCATCAGGGGGTTTTATTGAGTTCTTGCTCGAAATGGGAAATGATCAATCATGTCTGCTTATCACAATTCTATTTGCTGCTCGAAAAATCGGCTCAGTCACTGTGGTTTTGTGAAGTTTTTGACAAGGCCTAAGCATTGTCGTCTACCTTATGACACTAGCTGTGTTGGTTTAACTGCTACAGTGAAGTATATGAGTTATTATTCAACCGTTTTAATGGGACACTGCGTTAACTTATACAACTCAAGTAGCATTTCTTTCTTGACCATTTTAGCTTTTACTCCATTTGATGCTGGTTGTTTCTTAAAAAATAAAAATAAGCAGTTTATTGAATTTCCTAGTTTGACTTGACAGTCTTTGGTATACTTTCTTTTATTATGGTAACTTTAAGCTGTCTGAATGAACTAATTCAATGAAGTATTAGCCACTCTTTCTTTTTTCCAGCACTTTGTGATTCAGCTTGGGTTTCTTAGAATGGAAATTAACTGGGTGATCAATACCTTGTTTGTCAGCTTCAGGGAGAACGATGCTTCTTGCTCCAGAATGATGAGCTTCTGCCCTTAAAAGTTGCACCAAGGGAAAATTGCATTTTAATGTTATGGAAAGCTTGTTGGAAGAGGAGAGAGATTTCAGATTTCCCCCACTGATCTAATCTGATCATCAGCTCAGATCAGCTGAATCCTCAGGAGGAGAACAAAGGAAGCACTGGCATTACGATTGGCTTTGCAGGAATTTCTTTTCTACTCTGTGATACCAACTGCTTCGTATTCTGGCTTTACTAAAACCTCAGCAGGGATGCAGGCACTGTGATTGTACCGCTTCTCCAGCCCTGCATCTTTAGCAGCTGGAAGGTTGAGGTGATGTTAAGTCACCAGTCCACCAGTCTTAAGTCTCTGCACATTAACTAATAACATACCCTGTGACCCTGCTGTGCCCTCTGGGTTCAGATTTCCTTCCTACTGAATTATTCCTTTGCACCAAAGCTGCAGAGGTTGTATTCGGAATAATGAGAGACGTGTTTGTAATTTAAACTGGGTGAAAAGTAGGAAAGGTGTCCTATCCTCTAACACAGGGTTTCTGAACCTTTTTTGGCCCAACGCCCCCCTAGCCTTTATCCAGGTCCCCCAGCACCCCTCCAAAGAATTTGCAGGCTATATTGCACTGACCATTATTTTATCATTAATATAACTATCACTAGTGTAGATGTTTTGATTTTTATGTTTGTTTCTGTATTTATCATAAAAAATAATACACATAATAATATAAAAATAATACAGGTGTCTACAAAAAAGGCAATGAACATTCAAGTTAAAATTGGAAGGCCTAACAGTAGCCAATCAGAGTGGAACAAATATTCTTATTTGCCATTTTTTGTTGTTAAATGTTCCACAATATGACCAGATAAAAGATGTTCAACATGCCAGTTTAAACTTTGAACTGTTTTCAAAACGACTGAACTCTGCAACATTAAAACATGGATAGAACTGTAACCATAGACATTAATACGTATTGATGTCTATGACTGTAACTACATTAGTCATAACTCTTCTTCTCTTCAGTGTTTCTGTCAGTTTCTGGTGGTGCAGCTCTGTGCTGCCTTCAGGAGAATGGGACATCAGAGCATCATCCATAAAACTTCACCCACATGGCATTTATTGTGCAAACCAGAGCTTTCAGTGGAAAAACTAAAGTTCCAGATCCTTTTAATGCCATACAAATATGAGACAGAAACATGGATTATATCTTTATATAGACCTGTCTATTGATTATAGATT